>JARKHS020016070.1:0-117500 GCA_030143305.2 Amblyomma americanum | reverse complement strand
TGTTTCCTATAAAATTGCTTTTCAGAAATAGTTTTGACGACCATTTTGACAGTAGGGCCCCCCTTTTTTTTCGAAAAGTCTCGTTCTTGTACGTGGCGCAAAAAGTTGCCGATTTGATGCAAGGAAGAGGGTTTGCTATGTTTTAATAATTATACGAAATTTTGTCGTACATTTCTCATGGTACTCATTCATAAGCTGAAAGAATTTTTTTCTTTTATATGGGTCAAAAGCTCACTAAATTCGTTATAAAATTGCTTAAGCACAGTTGTTTAACTTGCTCATATGGATGGAGCTCTGTGAGTGATTATTCATGCTCAGGAATTAGTGGGCGCTTTAGAAACTTCCATAGAGACAGACACTTTTGATCTCCTGGTTCTGACTTGTCAAAACGCGAAAATTTGCTTCCTCGAAACGATGCTGTAAGCTGCAAAGAAACAAAAAAATGACCAAAAAGGCCAAGAAAAAAATAAATTGCAAAAAGACAGTGTTGTCGTTAGGCGTTGTGTGTATTGGTACTGGAAAATGGCGATTCCGACTCCGACAAGCTGCGAGGATTTCTTCATTTTTTCAGGCCTTTTCGCCTCGCGAGGCTTATTTTCTTGCGGGAAATTCGATAGTATGTCATGCGTTTCCGAAAGCCACCCCAACCAATTTTGCGGCCGGTGAGTCGCACTGCCTCCACTGAAGAGACTGGGCGAGACAGGACACAGGCTCAAAGCGCACTTCCGCAAGCTGCACGCCTCAGAAGCGTATAAAGGTCTCGTTCTGTTACCTTGGAGAACTTCGCACCGCCATATGTCTGCTGCTGTCGTCTCTTGATTTACTTACCACGCCAAAGACGGGCCGGGCTTTTTGGGCAGTGGACATACAATGGACTGCGCATGTAAATGTTTGTACTTCCATATTCGTATGCGGGCTCTCTCGATGTCCTTCCTGTGAGCAAAACTTGAGACAAAACGTGGAGTATGAAGCAGGCCCCCACCCCAGTATCGCAGTGCCATCAGTGGCGACTTGGAAAACACGTCACGCTGGGTGTGAATGTCCGGTTGATTCGCATGACAAATACTCCACAGCACGTTTGCAGTAGTTCTTTCCATTTTCGCTTAGCGTGAAAAAGCATAACTAAACATGTAGGGCCAGAAAACCACATTCGCAAAACGGCCTTAGCGTTAAACAAAAATTGCAGCCTATCCCATTGTCTAGAGCAGACGTAAACGTGAAACACATTTCAGAAAAGGCGTGGTACATTTCAGGACACATCAGAGGCGTTGGTAGCCGAACTCGGCTAATGCATGAGCCAACGCTTTTTTTTTTGTTTCCATTCTTTGAGCTCTCCAGCGTGTCTGGTCTCCCTTCGCTGCTTTCGAGGCTTGAGGGGCAGCCGCCGTCATCCATTTCTCTTCATACTGTGGACCGCGCTAGGCGTCCCTCGCTGATTTTAGTGTTTTACATGCCGCCATGTTCAGAAGCTTCTCATGCTCGAGTAAGATAGCGTGCCCAGCATCCGTACTTAATTTGCTTCTTTACATGAAGTAATGTTAACCCGCACTTATTTGGCCTTAGACTGGCGTTCGGCAAACTTTGCGCCTTATAACCTTAGTGTGCAGCTACATAAATACCCCGTTGGTGACATAGGTGGGTCATTATCACTTGATAGATGAAAAAGACGTGAATTTATTCGCGAAAACAATGGTTACGTACCAATCAGAAGATGTAGGTTGCTGGTGTGATTATATATGACCGGTTCGCGGGAAGCGGCCTGGTTAAGTATGACTAAAAGCCTCTCAGTGTTGCTGTATTTCCATGCGTAAAGAAAAAAACTTTGACAAAGACATCAGGAAAAAAAGCTGCTTTATATGTGCCGGCGACTATTAGAAGTATAATAGAGAGAGGCGGGCTAGTTGGTGACCAGTAGTAGAATGCATCTTGAAACCGCGCAACAAAGACAAGGGACGGGGAAGAAACCAACAGGACAGAGCGCGGACTATTGCAATTCCTCTCGGGACAATGAAAACTAAACATTATTTTTGTTCGTCCTGCACAACTTCCATACGGAAAATTTCAGAATGCTTCGGAAAGGTTCGGCCTCACGGTCGCCGCGGTTTTCATGTGATGTTCGCCTGAGGTTAACGAGAAAAGAGCTGGAAGAATATTTTGCTTAATAACTGAGTGCCTTTTTGGCTTAGAAGACTTAACTGCTGGGCTAGTTGCTGATCATATATACGAAAAAGATTTTTGCGCCAAAATAACACAAACATGAAAGACGACGACACCACGGGCCCGTGGTGTCGTTGTCTTTCATGTTTGTGTTATTTTTGAGCAGAAATCTTTTAGTATGTCTGTTCGGCAACTGCCAGAGGCATTCTAAACGTTTAGCATGCAACGGGCTACGGAATCTGTATATATACATAAAAAAACTTTCTTATGGGCACTGAAAACGAAATGGAATTTGCACTGAGTTTGCTTTGCCGAACGCCGAGCATGCACCGCACACATGTCGCAGGCGCCTATATCCTTGTTCCTCCAGGATTAGTCGAACTTGATTATCCAAAGTCGGTGCGTATTCTTGAGTATCGCCTGTTTATGTGGTTTCGCTGTGCGAATGAACACAACCCCTTGAGTCAGTTTTGTGACAAATACAGCAGCCGTTAATCCCTAACGTGTAGAAATGTCAACAGTTGATGACACTACATATAGTTCAGGCACCGGCTAATTAAGCTCACAGTGCAGTAGGTTTCCCATTAGGCCAATTACGAAGAGATGGACTGGGGACTGCAAGTGGCTGGCTGTGAGAAAGTAGGGCGCACTTGTCTATTGTGCACCACGTTTTGTCTATCTTTCCGGTTGTGCCAATAAAAAGTGTTGTCATTTGTTTCTTGCACAGTTCATCTCAAGATCAGCTAGTCGTCTTTCCGTTAATGTCGCTGCCGTAAAAGGGATTGCGCTGTGTCTTCACGAAGCACTCTTCACTGCAACTGCCACGGACAAGCGCGCTAGACCCGCAGAAGCAGCTCTGCGGGTAGTCATCTGGGCTAAGCGACGAAGTTAACGAGCGCCTCGGTCGGGTTCTTGCCTTTGTCCTCTCGCAATGTCATGGCGTTGAGGAGCACAGTAGCAAAAGTAACGAAAGCGCACAGAGAAGCTAGCCCGAAGAGGCGTGAGTGAGTTCTCGCAGTTAAAGCGTCTGGCAAAGCACATACGACGCCCTACCTTGGCGGCATGCCGTTCAGTAAGTGTCTAGACGCCTGGCTTTCTCTGCAGTCAGCTGCAGATGTAGACAAAGAGCCTGCACGGTCTTTCAAGTGGAAGCGTGCATTTCAGCTCGGCAAATGAACCTTATTGAGGGAAGGAGAAGAAGCTACGTTCGCGAACTTAAGATGAAAGGCGTTGCCCTCTTTATTTCAAAGGTGATGCCGACTTCTTTACCGTCCTGACTTAGTCTTGGCGTGGTGCTGACTGCACAGTTATTCATGTACATCAACGACTAACTCAACATCGGGTACCCGACACGGGCGTAAGCTTCTGTGATGCCGATGTCTAAGCCGGAACACATTTTGGGAACTCGCCTTGTCTGTAGTTCCTTTTTGTCGCAGTTGCCTTTGAAGTCTCAGTGTGCTTCATTACCGTTAAGGTGATGAGATTAAAGGTAAATGCCTGGCTCGACCACAATTATAGAGCAGTGAAACAAACAAACATAAAAAAGGAAGAAAGAAAGCAAGCAAGAAGGAAGGATGGATAGAAATGAAGAAAGAGGGAAATAAACTATAGCAAAACAATCAACACCATCATCAGCCGCACAGGAATGCCAACGAATTGGCGCCGCGGCACAACTCGAGACACACGCCCGCGGCTCAAGCACAGGGCGAGGTCATCGGCCAGGACGTTTTGTTCAGGACGCGCCTAGTCATTTCGGCGAGCAATCTTTTTGTAGTCTCAACAACAAAACTTGTCCTCTTGATGTTCGTGTTCGCGTGAACGGGAGATTTATTCTACCAGAAAAAACAATAAAACAAGAACAAGCAGACCAAATAAATAAGAAACAATCCATAACCCATATATGAGCTCAGTTCTGAACTCACTCCTGTCTTCGCTTGGGACCCTTAGACCGTGCTGTTTCGTAGGCCTTTGAATTGCAATGAAGTATACATTCGCTTAACGGCACAAACAAGACAGCCTCGGCTCGGAGTTCATTGAGGCGATGGCATCGTTAAGAAATGCTGTTTCTGTCCAGCGCTTTGCAACGACGCTTAGCTTCTGCTACGATTCAGACGCTACAGCTGCGAAGTCTGATCTATTCCGCTGGTGCACGAAAAAAAAAGATAAACAGTCTTCGACTGTTGCAGCCATGATATTTTATTTGTTTGTAGGGCGAATAAAAAATGAATACAACCGCGAGCAAAAAGCTGGCAAACAACCGTTCGTAATCCGTTTACCTCGATATAAACGATCCCAAGAGGGTCCCGAGATCAAGAATCGGAGACAGTCTGCACGTTGTAGCTGACTCTACTTATATCTGGTAACAATGTTTGGAGTGTACCGGGAAAACGATGATGTGGCGCCAGTAACGACGTTGAGAGGCCATGTTTCAAGTCGTCTTCCGAGAACACTCGAAGCGTAAGCGAGCTGTGAGGCGTAGTGTAGTGACACAATAATGGTACTCTGATTGTCGGTTTCCGGCAATATTTCGCAAGCCGCACTAAAAACTAACTTGGCAGAACAAAATTAGAAGCTGAGATTTCCCGGAACTTACGTGTTCCTGGAATTGCGCGCGTGAAGATAATACATTTTAGGGTTCAAAGAAGCATTTTGAACTAAAAAAAAAAGAAATGTAACACTGAGAGCGCGGTGCATTGTGCAACACATATTCTTAACGGCTGTTTTTTCTCCGGCTCGCAGGTTGATACATTAACTAAATTACATTTCATGCAGGCGCTGCCATGACTCGTGCCGTGCGCAGATTTGTTCGCAAACGTGTTTTGAAATCATTGCGCGGAAAATCAAAATTATTTTATGCTCTAGTAATGCCGTCGGGTATGATTTGTTACCTTCACTTTTTGCTTTTGTAAGCAAGAGTTGGGAGGTTGTAGAAAGTTCTTTGTGGACAGATGGTACGGAGTCAGGTCTTGACCTTTTGTTACTGCATGTAGAAATTATTGAGAATATTCGCAACGTTGACGATTTATAATCTAGCTGCTTCAACGGAACTGGCAGGACGTTTTTGGCGAGGAAAACAAGCAGTCATAACAAAGAAGACTAGTTGGTGTTACTAGTAGTCTTGTGCGGTTGGTATAAAATTTTACCGATTCCACTAGGCTAAAGAAAGTCATTCACAGATTGTTATCAATTCATTCACTACTTGAAATCACATGCCGCCGAGCTGTGATTAAATGCTAAATGACGTTACAGGTATCGTGTACACCGGGTGTATCAGATAAATGCGACTAAGATTTTTAAAAATATGTTGCGTATTTATAAAAAGATGAATTGAAAGTAAAATGAATTTAAACCTGTTGAGAGTCGCACGGTCTAGTCAGCAGTCTGCTTCGCTCTGGAAACTTTATTATTTAGTAATGAACAATTTTTCAAGTTTTCAAAACTAGTTCCAGGAATAAAAATTAAATGCAAAATTGGTAAATAGCATTTAAAGAAGTCAGCTGAAATGTTTGCACCAAGGTATCATTTACGTAGAATTTCTTTATGAGGCTCAAAAGAAGTATCGTCAAATAGAAAAGCTTCCGCGTGTCAGCGGTGCTGTTTCAGCGTCCCAAGGCGCGTCTCAAAGTACAGACTCTGCTTTTCAGAAGCAGAGTTTGTACTTAGAAATTCGGAGAAGGCTTTGGAGCGCTGTTCACAATCGGACTTTGCGTTTGCATTGGGCGGTAAGTATGCGCCAGCATCTGTCACGTGGGAGCTTTGTTTTAAGGCAGTTAAATACAGCCGCGTAAATGGTACATATTGATGCATATATTTCGGCCAGCCTTTTTCAACACGACCCACAGGTTCCGAATAAACACTGTATTCCTGAAATCAATGTTTAAAGAACTTGGGTGATTAGGTTTTACTGCTTAATTATCTTTTGGTACAAATAAAAATATTGCAGACCAGGTCACGCGACTGTCAACAGCCCTCAGTTGGTTTCACCGGGGCTAGTAGACTCCGTATTTTTTAAAAGCATGCTTGCTCCATCCAAGCTTGGCACCTGGTATGATGTTTTCAGCAGCAATACTTCAAGCAATTTTATTGTTTATTCTGTGATCTCTCAGAGCCAAGGCATTAAAGAGAAGATTGGTGACAACATTATCGCTGGCGATTGCCATGAAATTGTTTACATCGGATATGGCGCTTAGATCTGTCGGAATGGTTCCCTTCGTTGGAAGTTTTTGAAATGAATCAGTCAGGGTGAATGTTCCCGGAGTATTTTGGAACAGGAGAGCAAATCTCAATGAGTATAAATATAGCGAGAAAGGCAGGAAACGATCGGCATGGAGAGTGTCACTCTGAAGATATAAGCTTCTGGCTTAAGCATTAAAGCGTATGGGTTTGTTCAGCCGCCAGTCAAAGGGCTGCGAATATTATTTACCTGCTTAGGTTGGGGCACGGCATATTGCTGCAGCAGAAACATAACACTTGGTAAATGTTGACCAGTTGCTGTGTCTTTAATCATTTTTTTTATCTCTGAGAAGATGAGGCACGGTAACAGCGAAAGCGGACTGCGCTTTTAAAAACTGGGGCATGCATGATAGGCTATACACGGGATGCACAATTATCCTCTTACAGCACTGGTGCAAATGCGGCTGGCAGGCGCATGAAACATGGCATGTTTCTAATGCGGCATACAACGCACAACTGAAACACAACCAAGCTCCGCAGTGATTAGGGCGTATCAAAAGGGCTTTCCAATGCACTTTTGGCGATGACAGGCTGTTTTTCTATCCTAAAAATTAGGCAGCACAGTTCTAACGTCGTACGAAGAGTGATTCGCAATACAGGATCCTCCTAGGCACTTGCAGTCTTAGGATGCACCAAGGTTAGCCAAGTATCGTCTTGCAAAACTTTGATATTAGTTTTAATCAATGTTTATGTGTCAGTGTCCTGCATTACGCTAACTAAAGTTTCTTGCCGGTAGTCTTAGGTGAGCTCATTAGGTTTAAGGTGCACTGATGTTTCACTAAGGTTTCCAACTCTTCCGTTATTGTTTTTCTTAAAGAGAATGCGATAGAGTTCACCGGAAATTTGCGGTTAGCGAATCATTGCCGAGCGCGCTTATTTTAAACCACAGCAACGAATCCTGAACGAACTGGTGTTACTTTCACTCCTTTGCAAGCTTCCCCTTTTTCCCATTTTCATAGTGTCCTTTTGCCATGGATTAATTTCCTTGTATTCGAGGTTACCGTCAAATAACCAACGGTGCTAGACCTTTGTGGGAAGGACTAGTGAATTAGCCTCGCCTGGAATGCTAGCGAATCAGTTCGGTACCGTTTCTTCCTTGACCGCTCCCCACCAGACACTTTACGAATAGAAGACGATGAAAGAGAGCTACAGCATTCTATTCTGCCCACCCTGAGTGGCTCAAAGCTGCTGGTGACGTTTCATGCTCGCATCTTACCAGGCGCTTCACAGCCAGTGCATCACTTGACCTCACACAAAGTTGCTACTACACGTTGACAAATGAGGAGTTGCTTCTCATGCTTTTACATTTGTGGACAGAAGCCGAGCCAAGAATGGTCGCTAAGTTAGGGAAAGACGTAACAAAGGAATGACGGCCCTGACTGATGCGCGGTGCACGCAGTTGGTCGTGAATCATCGCTCCATGCTCGGCGATTCAAAGCGTGCACACAATAAGGTGTCACGAAGTGGCAACGGCTGATGAAAGACCGCTCTTATGAGATCTTCCCATGGAAGTAAATAAAAATAGGAACACGCTGAACGGAGAAAATAAAACAAATTACCAGCACGATTTCATCAACCCATCGTATAAAATGGAATGGCCTGGATTCGTCATTCTCTGTTCGAAGTTTCGGGCCAAACACCAGTGGCGTCTTCGGCAAGCAGAGAGGGAGACATCAAAATGGCGTCTCTTTTGGCCCGAAGACAAACGATTGCTCCGCGCAAGATTTCGAATCGCCGACGTTTGTGTTCCCTCCGAGGCGGACGACGCGAGTGTTGGAAGCGATTCTTTGTCCCGCGTACGGATGCGAGATCATAAGGCGTGCTGGATGTTTGCTTCCTTCCCCAGGTCCCGGTCTTCTGTTGTTTTCGTATCCACCACGATCGACCAAAGTGGAGGCTTTGAATGCGGGAAGGCGGATATAGTTCTCCACCTTTGCGGATATATGTAAGCACTTGTCTGAATGCAATCATTATTTTAGAAAATGAAATCCGCAGCTCGTGACGCTGCTTCTTAGACATTCCGGACTATTGCCGTTTGCGCCATACCATGGGTCTGCGTTAATTTTATGAAAATGTTTTGAACGTGCCACCACTTTAGTAATGCGTTTAATCTTATGGTGAGGCTGTGTTACTGATGACCGCGAGTTGCGAGCTATATAAGGATAAGAGTGACACGCGATATCTCAGCAAACGACTGTGTTGAAATTGTTAATTTTACTGCTCAGACCTTGGAAGCTGCGGGCAGACTGAGCTAAAATCTGGGTATTGAAGTAAGCAATCAGGCGTAGCGGTCAATTAAACTACCATGGCATACAAAGCGTCTGCAGGCAAAAGAACTGAAAGCTACCGTCAGACTATGAAACCATGGGAGGTTTAATGTAAGCACCGCTGTGAACTACGCAATAGTCATTGTAAGGCTTGCGAAGTACTCTTTTGTGCGTTCTTCCCTAATCGGACACTTCATACGTTTCGCTGGTGTGAACGAGGTCCTACGTGTGGAGGTAAAACGCCTGTCTGAAAAATGACGTCCTTGATAGACCTTGTCTTCAATTTTGCAGGTTTCTTTCGTACATTTTATTTGTTCGGAAACCTTCAGAGACAACCGTGCTCAAAGTGGAGTTTGGCTAGATTCTCATGTTTCAGTCAAGCTTGATTCTGAAGCTTGATTGATGCCTGCTATGGCAGAAAACAGCCGACTAATGACAGTTATAAAATAAGCGACCAACGTGCCGAGAAGAAAAGGTGTTAGGGTATACAGGCTAATTTTTGTCAACATTTGCAGGCCTTTTTTCAAAAACTGTACAAGATACTTTGGTGTAGTCTGTTTAGTTGGATTGTGCAGCAAAACAGATACTATTTAATCTTATATGAATCAATAATTAGACGATTTTTTATTTGAAACAACTAATAAACTTTTTATTTACTCATTTTAGGAGCCAATGTTATAGTGAGAAATTTATGGCCATCAACATAGAAACTGATCTGTGTTATTAAAATTTCTTAATAGGAAATGTGGTTCGAAATATTGAACATCAGAAAGACGTATTTGAAAGTCCTTTGAGTTGGCTTTCTGGCATTGTATATTTATAAACTAGCGTCTCTCGCACTTATTACGTATCAAATACAGGCGCAGTCGGTGTATTCGATAATGTAGAGGAAGTTGCCTTGAATTCGGCGACGATATCACGCACAGTGACGCGATTTTAAATTTTTACAACGCGGAAAAGCCAACTCAAAAAGCTTTCAAATGTTTCAAATGTGTATTTTTGGCTTTAGATATTTCGAAAACACTGCCGATTAAAGAAGTTTAAAAACATAGCTCACCTTCGATGTTGACGGCTATCAATATCGCACTACAATCTCGCCCCCTAAACTAAATAATAAAAATTTTGTAATTATTTTTAGGTAATCAGTCGTCTAATCATTTATTCAAATGAATAATACATAATGTCATCCTTGCTGTACAATACAGCTCAACTCACTACACAGACGTATCTTTCACAGTTTTTGATATGAAAGCCTGCAGAGGTAAAAAAAATTACCCTGTATTTTTCTCAGAATGCTTTTAAAGCTCTGCTCATGTTTTGACAGACAGAAGGAGAGAGAGAGAGAGAGAGAATACATGTTCCTCCGTTATTCCGTCAGTTATAAGTGGGCTGTTCAAGCAGCAGAAAAAATTAAATATAGATTGTGTGTGTGAGCGCCGTGGCTTCTTTGTAGCAAGCATAAACCTATGCTGCGGCATTCACGATTGGTCCGGGGCCAGAAGGATTCCATGAGATACTTGACCAGCGTCGTTCGCCAAGTAAACCCACTTTGCTTGAGATGTTTTCACATTTTTATATTTATGGCCATAGATATTTTCGCATTAAATGTTTCACTCAGACCCACCGGTGGGCGCTGATAGCGAGGTATTATCAAGTTTCTTACCCGAAATAAACTCTGAACACAAGGAAAAGAAAAATCGCAGCGACAGCCGCTTGGTGACGGGGCTGCCGGAAGGGAAAGCAGAGAGAGGAAATCAGCGTTTTGATGACAGCGACGCTTCTGACAATTTTATCGTTCCTTTGGCGCGCAGCCCTTCCAACTGAATACTGGACGAATATGTGCTGGCCATAATGACGATCCACGTGAGAGAGGTGCCACGAGCCATATTTGACAGCCCTGATAGACGCGGCAGTTAGGGTTGATGCCACAGTGAAGGCTATGGAATGTCTCCGAGGAGCACCCTTCTTGACCGTGCGCCTTCGAACAGCCTTGCTGCGAAGAACCGGGAGATTACTTTCGGACGCATAAAGCTGCATGGGATACCGACAGTCAAAAGTTTGTGGAACTTAGTAAGTAATTAAGTAAGTAAGTAACTTTATTTGCAGGAAGTAATACAATTATTCCCTGTGGGTGGCGTAAGGCTAAAGGCTCGGAAGCCTGACGAGGCCTTAGCCCCCAATTGTGTACAACCTGCAGCAGCAGAATCACATTTTCTTTACATAAAACATTCACGCGCTTAAAATAGCACAGACATATTCCCGCACTATCAAATACAACACGAGTACAGCAGTTAAACAATACAATAGAGCAACACAACACAAGTACACTTAGGGGATTTTGTTAAGGAAAAAAGGGTACAGATACATTCACGTACAGCCGAAAGTAACAGTTGTCAGAAATCAAGGAAATAAAAAAAGTATGTTAGTGAGAGTTTCTAATAATACCATCCGGTATAATTGAGCCTCATATTGTATGGTGCAAAAACAGCATATCAGCTACAGACTACATGATAGCCATCTACAGAGGTTTATGGATTCTTGTAGTTTATTCATGGCTCTAAAATATTTTTGAGGAGAACAATAATTCTTGATATGTTCCTTTAAAAGCTCTGATTGGCTGGCTGAAGTCAATATCAGATTCGTGTAGGTTAAGTATTTTGGCTACTTGGTAGTCCACACCCATTTGCCATAGTTAGTTCTAAATTTTTTAATCATTCTTTTAGGATTTCTAATTTCATATTTCGAGGAAGTATGGCAGATTTCTTCAGTATACAACTGTTTTTTGTAAATATATGGCATTAGCCTTAAAATTGTATACTTTTATACTGGAAGGATGTTATGTTTAGAGAAAAGGGGTTGCGTGGCTAGTTTTTTTATTGGGCCTTTGTAGTTTTCAAGGATTCGAAGTACGCGCTTCTGCAGAATTTATCTTCTCTCATAATTACCTTTGGTGGTAGTACCTCACACAAGCATGCCATACAACAATTTGGAATAAAACAACGTGTAATAAATAGATCTTTTCAACCATAAAGGTAAAATATAGGATATTTTCGTTAGGCCTCCAACGGTACGCGCGAGTTCCGAAATGAGGTGATTGACATGAAAATTCCAAGACAAATGTTCGTGAAACCATACTCCACTTATGCACCTGCACTTTTTCCAAGTAATGGTCTTCGAACATTACCTGAATATCAGCGGGATTTTTGTTGATGGGCCTGAATACTATGTATTTAGTTTTCTGTGCACTGAGCCGTAATTAATTTTTTTTTCAGCCATTGCGACAATTCAACCAGACAGGCATTATTTTCCTCTCTTATTTCCTGAATTTTTCCACCTGTTTAAATATGCTTGTCTCATCAGCGAATAGCGTGATGTCAGGAGTGTATTTTAGCTCAGTGATGTCATTAATATTGTTACAGGTTCTATTTACAAATAATATTTACAAGGCAGGTCGAGAGGAGCCTGGTGCGCCGGCGGCAGAATACTTGACTTTCTCTTCTACTTCCTCTTCTACTTCCAGCCGCCGCACGTCTTCTTTATTCCTCAGAGCCCATGCGCAGCACGTGACATTTCCCCGTTCGCAGACGAAGCCCTCTGGGCCAGTCAATCAATCGGGGTCCCGAGAGTGGAATGGCTTCAGCCGTGCGACATGCACGACCTGGGTTGTCCTTGAGCGGCGTCCTTGCGTTGATTGGGGAGAGATGACATAGTTGAGGTCATTGAGGCGAGCAACAACGATGAACGGGCCTGTGTAGTGGGATAGCAGCTTTTCTGATAAGCCACGCTTGCGTAGGGGCGTCCACAACCATACAACGTCACCGGGCAGGTAGGAAACATCCTTGCGCCGGCGGTCATAACGCTGCTTAGAGCGATGCTGTGATGCCAAGGTGCGTATCCGGGCAATCCGACGGGCTTCTTCAGCGCGACATAGAGTGTTGGCAATAGAAGGCTCGGTGTCGAGAGAGAAAGGTAAGATGCTGTCGAGGGAGCTTCGAGGCGGACGGGCATAAAGAAGGAAGAATGGGCTGTAACCAGTTATTTCATGCCTCGACGTGTTATAGGCGTATGTAATGAAGGGAAGCACGTCGTCCCAGTTCTTATGGCGGGAATCGACATACATGGCCAGCATGGTCGTGAGTGTCCGATTGGTACGTTCAACCAGTCCATTAGTCTGGGGGTGGTACGGCGTCGAGTGGCGAAAATGGCATGAACTAAGACGCAGAAGCTCTTCCACAACGTCTGCCGTAAACTGGCGACCGCGGTCACTGATAACAACTCGAGGAGGTCCATGCCGGAGGATGACAGCACGAAGAAGGAAGAGCGAGACCTCAGCAGCGGTGGCGCAAGGTAGGGCGGCGGTCTCACAGTAACGGGTGTGGTGATCAACGCACACTATAATCCAGCGGTTACCGTTGGACGAGCGGGGAAACGGGCCGAGCAGATCGAGTCCAACTTGTTCATATGGCGTGCTCGGAGGTGGCAAAGGATGCAGGCGTCCAGGCGGAGAAGTCGTGGGAAGCTTGAACCGCTGACACTGCACGCAGGTGGCCACGTAGCGCTGAACCATGTGACGCATTTTTGGCCAGTAAAAACGTTCTTTGATGCGGTTAAGGGTCCTGGCAAACCCCAAGTGCCCAGCCGTGACGTCATCGTGCATTTCCTGCAGAACAGAGGAGTACAGAGTAGCCGGAACGACGAGGAGAAAGCGCGCACCTCCAGGCGAGTAATTCGTTCTGTAGAGTAAACCGCCGCGAACGCAGAAAGGGCTTGCGGATGTCGGGTCACGGGCTTCGGCAAAAAGCGGCGCCAAGTGCTGATCCTTGCGTTGTTCCATCTGGAAAGTGCCAAGATCTGGAAACTCTTGGGAAACGGCAGCGAGATAGTCATCGAAGTTTTCATCATCGGGAGTAGTAACCGTGAGCGGCAGCCGCGAGAGGCAATCTGCGTCGGTGTGTTGGCGGCCACTTTTGTAAGACACTTTGAAGTTAAACTCTTGGAGGCGTAACGCCCAGCGGGCCAACCGACCGCAGGGGTCGCGTAGATTGACGAGCCAGCACAGAGAGTGATGGTCTGTGACGACTGTAAAAGCACGTCCATAATGGTACGAACGAAACCGTTGTACGCCGAAAACAACGGCGAGACACTCTTGCTCTGTTACAGTGTAATTGCGTTCCGACTTGCTGAGGGTGCGACTTGCATAAGCGACAACGTGTTGATTGCCCTCATGGCGTTGAATAAGCACAGCACCCACGCCGATGCCGCTGGCGTCAGTGTGGAGTTCAGTCGGTGCTGTCGGGCAGAAATGACGCAATATTGGCTGCGAGGTGAGGAGAAACTTGAGCTGCCGAAACGCGGAGTCGCATTCGGGAGTCCAGTGGAAAGGGGTGTCTTTCTGCAGGAGACTTGTAAGCGGGTAGGCTAAATCAGAAAACTTGGGAACGAAACGCCGAAAATATGAGCAAAGCCCTAGGAAACTCCTGAGCTCTTTCACTGATTTGGGTTCTTTGACACTGCTTACAGCTTCAACCTTCTGCGGGTCGGGTCTGAGGCCATCCTTGTCAACGAGATGACCAAGCACAGTAATTTGGCGTTCACCGAAGCGACACTACTTCGAGTTCAGCACGAGGCCCGCTCTCTCTATGCAGTCTAGGACAATGGCCAAGCGGCTGTTATGTTCGGCGAAGGTCCTACCAAAAATAACAACATCGTCCAGATAACACATGCAAACTTGCCACTTCAGGCCACGTAAAAGCGTATCCATAAATCGTTCAAAAGTGGCAGGAGCGTTGCAAAGGCCGAAAGGCATAACATTAAATTCATACAACCCGTCAGGTGTCACGAATGCTGTCTTCTCTTTGTCTTGCGGGTGCATCGGGATCTGCCAGTACCCGGACCGTAGATCCACCGAGGAAAAGTAGGAGGCTGAGTGGAGGCAGTCAATGGCATCATCAACGCGCGGGAGCGGGTAAACATCCTTTTTTGTGACAGTGTTAAGCCGGCGGTAGTCGACACAAAATCGCCAAGTGCCATCTTTCTTTTTGACAAGGATCACTGGAGCAGCCCACGGGCTTGAAGATTCCTAAATGATGCCGCGGTGCAACATGTCACGGACTTGTTCATCGATTATCTGACGTTCGGAAGGCGAGACGCGGTATGGCTTCTGGCGAATCGGCTGTGCAGATCCAGTATTGATCATGTGATGGGTACGGGAAGCTGGAATCGGCGGTGGTTGGTCGCGACCAAAGTCAAACACGTCCGCATGCTTCATAAGAACGGCCACTAGTACCTGGCGGTCGCTAGTGGGTAGGGATTTGTTAAACATGGCTAGGAATTGAGAGTCGCTCAGATCGCGGCGTCTAGTTGGACGAGACACGTTGTCAGTGATCGCGGCAACTGGTACAGAAAAACGTTCTTCAAAGCCAGCAAGTTTTAAACCACATGGCAATACTGCAGGTTCGTTGGAATGATTGACAGTCCAAAGAGTGGCATGGCCCTTGGTCACATGGACGACGCTGCGGGGTACTAGCACACTTTTCTTTGCACAGTTAAGGGAACAAGGTTCCACCACAGCATCGAAGGCATCAGAAATCGTGCTCGAGGACACAACGGGGACGAATATGGCAGACATTGCTGGAACGACGGTATCTTCAGAGACAGAAAACACTTGGGCAACCACTGGCGAGTCTTCTATGAGAGCTGACCGAAGGCCAGGACTTAACGATATGCCACCACTGCGGAAGTCGAGAGTAGCGCCGCACTGGTGCAAAAAGTCAATACCGAGGATGATGTCATGCGTAGAACGAGGGAGCACCGTGAATTCAGTTCGGAACATGTGGCCAGCGATCACTACATTCACAAAACAAATACCAATCGGAACCAATGATTCTCCCCCTACACCCCGGAATATAACAGCACGATCCCAAGCGAACATTATTTTACGACCCAGACGGTTCTTGAAAGTTGAACTCATCACTGACACCGTGGCACCAGTGTCCACTAAGGCCATGACGCAAATACCGTACACTAAAACTTCAAGGCGGTTCCTTAACATAACAACGGGCAGAGGAATTGGCACTATCGATGATCCGGTGACCGCACCTCCATCGGCCGCACACGCTAGTTTCCCGGGGACGGTGGGGAACGACGTTGGGGGGAAGGCGAGCGGCGAGAGCGGTGCGGAGGTGGAGTCAGACTTCGGTCAGAGGCAGGGGAGTCGTTCCGTGGTGGCGCGTAACTGGATGGGCGCTGAGACGATGTGAAGACACGGTCATGAACAGGCGCATTGAAACTCAGGCGAGGGTTCGACCATTGGCGCTGGGAGCGGGAAAACTGGCCCCGGCGACGGCAGAATCTAGAGATGTGACCGATCATACCACAGCGGTAACAAAGTGGTGGGTCGGGGGGGCACTCGGGATAACACTCCTCGTAGCCAGTGTCGAAACGACCATCGTACTCCGGCTGCCGCAGGTGACGTTGCGGATGAGCTGGCGCCCTGGGGCCGGGGCGGGTGATGCGGGGAGCGTCGCTGTAATCAATGCGAGTAGCACTGGTAGGGGCCTGGGCAGACATGTTGTTAACCATGGCCTGGGAGGAGCGGTAGGCGGGATCCGCCTGCAGAGAACAGCTCCCATACGGGACCTCACTGCGGCGCGCAAGATCTTGATGCCGGGAGAGTTCGTCACGCACGATTTGACGAATGACGTCAGGGAGAGTCGCCGCATTCACAGGCTCGTGGAAATCCACGCTGGCGACGGTGGTGACGTTAGGCAGGCGACCGAACTTGGGAGTAATTCGACGCAGTTTTAGAACTTCAAAGGTGCGGCAATGCTTGATGATATCCGTGGGCGAGTCTAAATTTTCTTTACTAATAAGAAAGCTGTAGACGTCCTCTGCGATGCCCTTGAGAAGATGACCAACGCGATCTTCGTCGGACATACTGGGATTAACGACGTTGCACAGCTTCAAGACCTCTTCTATGTAAGTCGTGCAGGTCTCTCCAGGCACTTGCGCTCTCTGAAGCAAAGACTGCTCAGCGCATTTTCGTTTGGCAACAGTATCCCCGAAGCAGCTGCGGAGCTCTTCCATGAAGCGGTCCCAACTTGTTATTGATGCCTCATGGTTTTCGAACCAAGTTAGCGCGGTGCCATCGAGAAAGAAGACGACATTGGCCAGCTGAAGAGTGGCATCCCAGCCGTTGTATTTGCTCACTCGCTTGTAATTGGTGAGCCAATCATCCACGTCTTCGCCAGCCTTCCCGGAAAACGTCCGCGGCTCACGGTAGTGCTGCCAAGCGGGCGTTGCGGCGCCGGTCGGACGTGCGTCGGCTTCCTTGGGCATTTGCACGGGTAACGGTGGCAATCCGGCGATTCGTCGGCTGCAGCGGTTGCGAGAGGGATCCGTGGTGATCGATCCAGCACCTCCACCACACTGTTACAGGTTCTATTTACAAATCATATTTACAAGGCAGGTCGAGAGGAGCCTGGTGCGCCGGCGGCAGAATACTTGACTTTCTCTTCTACTTCCTCTTCTACTTCCAGCCGCCGCACGTCTTCTTTATTCCTCAGAGCCCATGCGCAGCACGTGACAATATACAACAGAAATAGAACTGTTCCCAGTATTGAGCCTTCTGGGACCCCTGCTTTTGTAAGTAATTTTTGGGACCTCACTTTGTCCAACAAAACGTACTGCTGCCTCAGTGTCAAGAAACTCCGGAAGAGATCGAAGCTAATACCCCTAACGCCATATCTGTGCAATTTCCTAAGCATGATATTGTGGTTTACAGAATCAAATGCTTTTCGCAAATCGAGAAATATACCTAAGGTATACAGCCTCCTATCGAGGTTATCAATTATTTGATTTTTCACTTTTACAAGTGCATCTTCAGTTGTTTTATTTTTGAAAACCATATTGGGATAGCGAGAGTATATTATATTTATTAAGGTATGCTATTAGGCGCTTATGGATGCACTTTTCATAAATCTTTGAAAATATGGTCAAGACGGAGATTGGAAGATAATTTGAGATATCATTTATAGGACCACCATTATGGACAGGAATTACTTTGGCCACCTTCAAATTCTGTCGAAAGATTCCAGTCAGAAACGACAAGTTTATTAAAAACGCAAGTATTGGACTAATAGTTGACGAGACTTCTTTTATTGGTGCTACCTTAATATCATTAGACAATTAATTAGAATTTCGTATAATGAAATATTATCCGCGAAATATGAAACGGCCAGGACAATCAGGTCGTATGTTTTAATTTTCAATAGGAAATTGTGGGGGTTCACGAGGCAAGAAAGCATATTTGGCTTGATATTGGCGACTAGAAAGAAATATCACGTTATCGATGTGGCCAAGAAGATCTGGGGGAAGGCTCATCCTAACGAACATGCGCCGTGTTCACACAATCAATTTCCACACAATATTCAGCGAAGAGAAAACGCGCCGTAACGAAACTCGAAACATATCTGCAAAGGTAGGCATTGTTGTAATGCAGAAAGTTCTAGGCTCGGACAAAGATCGCAGGGAGAAATGCAAAAATCGTATGGATGACTGAGCTGTGTGTCGTGTCGAGAGTGAGCCAGAACTACTCCACTTGGAGGCGTGAGACAAAGTGTAGGCCTGCATTTGCATTGTAGCATCCCGCTATGTGCGCACCTTTACGTGAGATGTTCAGCTAAAGTTAAGGACAACGCAGCGAGCCATGGAAAGAAAAAAAATGTTATGTATAACGTTAAGAGACCGGTAAAAGAGAGAGTGGGTGAGGGAACAAATGTGGGTTATTGACATCCTAGTCGAAATGAAGAGGAAGAAATGGGCTTGGGCAGGGCATGTAATGCAAAGCTAAGATAACCGCTGGTCCTTAAGGGTAGCGGAGTGGGTTTCAAGAGAAAGTAAGCGTAGCAGGGGGCGGCAGAAGGTTAGGTGGGCGGAGGAGATTAAGAAGTTTGCAGGCAAAGGGTGGATGCAGCTGGCAAAGGACCGGGTTAATTGGAGCGACATGGGAAAGGCTTTTGCCCTGGAGTGGGTGTAGTCAGGCTCACGATGATGACGAAGATGATGATGACGACAATGAGTGTTCCATTGCGCACTTGTTTCCGGTCAGCAGCAGCACGCGCGTTATTCACCTTGGTGTGTTCGGCGCTAAGAGAAATCGAACTCCGATGAGCAACGAAAATCGATAGCCGAATATACGCAACTTTATGCCATGAGCGCGCCACTGAAGATAGACGCCGTATTTCCGACATGTCGAACGCGGCTGCAATGCGTCGGGAGCAGAGCCGCATTTGTTTCCGCGTTTCTGTGTATGTGCTGGTGCGTGTTCCACGAGTGCGCCACTCGAGTGCAAACAAATCGATCGGAACCTTATCCCGGCAAAACAAAAAACTTCCGTTTCTTCCGACTCCTTTTCTCGTTTCCTTCTTTTCAAGCGTTGCTTTCGAGGCTGTAAACGTTCATCTTCTATGAGGATACTGGGCCTCAAAAAGACGTTTTCAAAAACTTCCCTCGTAAAAGCTGCAGAAGAAATAAGCAAGGAAAATCTTGCTGTTCGATGCTAACGCAGTTTGCATTGAGCTTTTCGAAGCATCACTGGGGTTGCACAAGTTCGAACAAAACGCCACTTTGTTCGAAATTTTGGGCGGGGAAGACTGGTGCACAAGTTTTAAGTGACTAATTTTAATGCACAGTTTTTCAAAGAAAAAATAGAGTGCAATATTTCGCTGACAAAATCGCATCCAAAATGCGCCTGGGGAGTTGAGTTTAGTTGAGTTGTTGTATGCTACAGGTGGGATTAGCCTTGTTTATTCTGCCGGCAATTACTCCACTGCAGAGTCACTTATATGTTAATAAGATCCCAAAACCTGTCGGATCAACCCCACTCTGCGCACAGCCACTTCTAATAGCACATATTCCCCTCCCGCAGTCTCCATCTATGCCCATAATCACTCCACACAGTCCACATCACAGTTCACTCCAGAAGTCACCATCTATGCACATATTCAGACACAGTAGAAACACAGTCCATTGCAGTGCCACAATCCATACACACATTTACTCAGAGTATAACATAGTCCACTCCAGAAGACACCATCTACGCACACATTCAATCACAGCAGACCATGGTCCGTTCCAGCTGTCATCATTTAGAGGCAAGATCAGTGTCCTGCAGAAATGTTAAAAGAAGGCATGTAGCCTCCCATCTGCATTTATGGTTTCCACTCGGGTAGACAATGTCCTGAACTGTACTGTGAAGGGCTCCTGTCTTCTTGAAGGAAGGTAACATCACATACTTTTCCGCGTTGTACTCTGGGCAGTACATAATATAATGTTCTATATCCCCGCACACACCACATGAAGAACATAGCGGACTGCCTAAAAATGACAATTCCTCCGCCCACACATGCCGACTTGCACAAGAGGCTCTGTAATGCGGTAGAAGTCGCGAGCCACCCAGCCCAATTCTCTGAACCATGCCCCTTATGGGATGTCTTTGTTTCTGCATTTAAGGAAGCACCCTCATGGATGCCGATTTATCAGTGATAGTGAATCCAAGAAGCTCATCAAAGAATGTTTACAAAGTAGTTAAAAGTTTATTCTGTTGGTTTCAAAAATATAATTTTGTTTTATCGTCAGTTATTGCCTCTATGTTGAGCCGAGAGCTTAGTCGGCACCCCTCGTATGAAAAAATATTTTTTGTTCTCCTATATTGTCACCTACTGCGAGTAGTGCTGTGAAGACGGTGAGTGTGGCTGCCGAAAAACGCCTGCCTTGAAACACTCAGTGTTGACCGTGGCAACTGGCACTGGAAGGAGAGAAATTTCACAAGTGTGGCCCCAATGCGGACAAGAGCAGCCAGCGGAAAACCGAACGTCGAGGCGGCGGATCGAGCATGTTTTATTCGCAGTGCAGTCGAGCCCACTTATAACGGCTGCAGTTATAACGAACGCTCGCTCATTACGAATAAAGGCGGATCTACCGTCAAAATATGTATAAGGGCAATGGCATTGCATCTCAGATACAACGAAAAAGTGTGGCTGCACAACTCACTTACAGCGAACGAGGAGGCGCTGTAAGCTCGGCCCTAGAGTAGAGAACCGTCATTTCTCTCAGGAGCAGAAAGCTACGAGAAAAAACGCAACTCCCTAAAAGCAAAAATAAAAGACGGGTTCGAACCCGACCACGGCGGCCGTGTTTCGATGGAGGCGAAACGCTAGGGCGCCCGTGTGCTGTGCGATGTCGCGATGTCTGTGCAAGTTAAATATCCCCAGGTGGTTGAAATTATTCCGAAACCCTCCACTACGGTATCTTTTTATTCCTTTCTTCTCTCTGTCCTTCTTTTTACGGCGCGGATGGGGTGTCCATCGAGATGTGAGATAGATAGCTAGTGCGCCATTTCCTTTCCCCAACAACCAATTTTTATTCAGTTTCAAAGAATAAATTACGGGCTGAATGGAACGCCGATGAAGCATCTTGCCAAAACGCATGCCTTGAGTGGAGCTGGTGAAAAGAATGCAGTAAGCATCGAGTTACTGTCCTCCAATGCCCGAGCATGGAAGACAGCGACCAGCGGCCGCCGTGTATCCTCGCGAAGACTAGCAAGGTGCAGTGCTTTGGAAGCTACATGCTCGTGCGCACGACACAAATGACTGCACGATGCGTTACATTTTAATCGACGAGTGTGCCACCAAGCACGGATTTCCGACTTGTTTGCCGAGTGGCTTGATTGATTGATTGAACAACTTCTTTAGCCATCCAAAAAGACGTTTGACCCCCTCCTGGTACGTAGGCCTGGAAGACGGGGTGTTGGGCGTCTGCGGTTAGAGGCTGGCTGGAGTCCTGCACTAGTAGCGGCCTCTTATTACGCCAGATGAATGGCGCTGGAACTCAGTGTCCGGGCTTCTTAGCAGGGTCTCCCAGGCTTCTCTAAAAAGAACATTTTTGCCCGCCCCGGGAGAGCTTGGGCACTCCCAAATTATGTGGTCGAGGGCCCCTCTCGTTCCAGAGTATGTGTGCATCGATCGTGCGACCTCTGCTTTGAGTACACGTGGTGAGGCCATACCGGGTTCATAAATGTATTGGTTTGTAGCCGCCTCCACGCGACAGCTTCTCTATTATTTAACTTTGGGTCTGGTTGGGGTACCAGCCTATGTCCCAATGCGCTGCAGTAATAACTAGTTCGAATAAACACACGCGCATAACAGGTTTACAAAGTGTAACTTTGTATTTTTGGCTCTAACGTGGGAAGTCTACATGGTAAAAACCTCTTACACAACAAACGCAATCCGCACAGCCGTCAGGTTCGTTATAAGCGGGCTCGACTTTATTTCACACAGAGACACGCAGATCCCCAGTCGTCATAGATTGTGTCTACAAAAATTCTTGTATTGAGCAAAAAAGAAAAACACAAAATAAAACTGGGGGACACTTAAGCTCTACCTTTAAGGGTATGACGCGATAGCATTGCCGGGTCTCGAAAGCGGCTCCTCTTGCCACCGAAGACAGAGACGCTATTTCCATATTACGTTAAAAGGTACACGACATGCATTCTTACATTTTCGACATGTATACACGACATGCCCCACTTTAACCGAAAGTTACGAATGTGCCTGCATGGCCTATGTGTAGAAAAAGGGGTGGCAAGGAGGCTAGGAGACGCTCATCGCTCTCTGCTCCAGCAAAAAGCAGTGGTGAGAAGCAGTGACATTGCTTATACATATTTTAATGGTAGCACCACCCTCATTCGTAATAAGCGAGCGCTCGCTGTAACTGCTGCCATTATAAGTGGGCTCGACTGTATTTTGTGCTGTCGCCCAGGACACCGAGTAGCGGCATGTGATAATTGAAGTACAATACATGATTCATACTGGCCGGCATTCGTCAAAGATCTCGTCTGGCGCTTCTTTAGGCAATAGAGCTGTTGGCCTCCTTCCATGGTTGAAGATCTCGCATGCCGCTTCTGATGGCAACAGCGTTCTCAGCGATCGGCAGCGGCACTTGTACAAGGTTCCGCCGATGTCGACACTATTGTGTTTGTCATAGCAGCACAGTTAGCGAGTGAAATGTTCAGACGCAAGTCAAAATGGTCGGTACATGTGACTGTTTTAACCATACTGAGCAAAGCAGTGACGAAAGCATCATCAGATTAGCCACTTATACCCCTCCCTCCCCCAACCCACCACAGCTTCGAAGGTAAAACATTCATTCTTTGGATAGACAGCAGAAGGCGCCACAGATATCACTTACGAGAAATGTGCTTGTTTTTCGTTCGCCGGTGATGTAGACGGCCCGAAATCTAATTAATTATGATCGAACATCATAAAAACGTACATCATAAAAACGTCATGCTGAAAGGGAAATACTATCGTGTGTCACCCTTGCGTCAAATTTCAGAGCGAATAGATGAGCGGCTTAACAGAGAGGAGCAGTTTACGGAGCGCGTTTAGCATTGCAACAGCCAGTAAGCTTTTATGATCGTAAGATTGCAGGACGACTGCATAAGCTTACAAGCAGTGGCATTGTTTCGAAGAGAAATCAACTACCTATAGTGTGAAATTTTACACATGCCAGCTAACCGCAGCTAACCGCGCATGTTTTTGGTTTTGTTCTTGTGTGTTTTTTCCTTTCTGGCCGCCAGATGGTATAAAATTCTGCTGGCCCTCGAATAAAATTTAATTGACAGTCAGCGCTGTTGTGTCGTCCTCTTCTTTTGTGCAATTTTCGTGCTATTAGTATAAAAGTAAGTAAGCAACTCTCCCAAACAACTCTATTATGGAGCCAGCAGGTGGACGAAAAGAAACCGGACCGACAGAATTTGCGGACAAAGAGAGGTGCAAAAGAAGCCATTAAATGTATTCCTGCCGCAAAACTGCAGACTTAGAACCTGGATTCAACAAGCAGAACTTCCTCTTTGCGTTGCGACGAAGCGTCCTTTAGCAGTGTTCCTGCTCTCACAGTTTGCCCAAGATTTCATTAGAAAAGAAAAAGCCAATGTTTATTAAAGGAGTCAGCCCATAACTCAACTACACCCGGGAAGTTTTTTACCCGCTGTTAGCTATCTTATTAAGAAAAACGTATATATAGACGATAAACGGGATTGATGTGGTAGGTTACGCGTTAGCATTGGAACCGCGTGAGCGGGAGGCATGACCCAGTCCGTCGATCACCGCGTGAAACGCCGTACCTCTCCTCCACTCTCCCGATTCAATCCTGCTTTCGCAAGCGGCACACACTAAACAATTTGTCACCCTTAAGGGTGTAAATCAGCTGTCCCCAGACGAGCACCCTTTTCCAATTGTTCGGCGCTAAAATAGGGTGCAGGGATCAGCACTGTTGCAAATGGGTTGCAAGCCCCAAGGGTAGCGTTGGCCTGGCGGCCTGGGGCAAAGCTGTAAACATCCGAAGGTCCCGGCAAAGGATGAGTCGACTGGCAACAGAACAACTTGTTTATTCTGGCATCGCAAAAGAGCAGCCGGTCAGGGCGACCACGTTACTCGAAGGAAGAAATGAAGTCTCTCTCGGCGTCCGAGGCAGCGGCGTTTTATACCCACGGAGTCGAGGGCAAGAAGGAACGGCTTGGGAAGAGGCGTCCGATACGGCGACGCTTGAACATGTCCAGACGTGACGGGCGCGTCCGCCAGGCCGGCGCCGGTCAGACCTCCTCGCCTCCCAGTTGGGGAGCTCCTCTCCCCGGCTGCCGCGCTTTGACAAGCGTGGGCACCAACATGCACACACACACACACGCACGCACGACGACACGTGGCACTGAAACTTGCCTGGACGCGCTTGGCGGGAGGCGTTGCGGCCGCGATGAACGAAGCCGCGGCGTCCGTTGCATCCGCGCCGGCTATACCGCGCGTCGTAGGCGAGACGTAACAGACCGCCCCGCCGGGAGAAGGAGATCCCGATGGTCAGGGGGCTGCATCCGCTGTCCAGAGGGATGTCGCTCGATGATGCTCGTAATCGAAACCGATCGTCCCTCGACGTTGCTTGAGCGCAGCGCACAGAGAAGGCCTCGTTCTCGGGTTCAGGATCACATAGGACACTGCAAAGTCACTTCGGGAGAGTTGCCATTTTTGTGCTCGTTCCCAGCAAGCGTTAGAACTACGCCGAAACGCAACCGCTCAGTCAGCAAGCACGAGACAACCCTCACTAAGCTCTGCCAGGCTCTTTCCCCTTTTATACTACTGCCTAGTTCCTTACAGTAGTCAAGCAGCACTCAGAACGCGTCCACAAATTGAAAAATTGCACTAGAAAGCACATAATCACTTTGAAACACTAAACAAAAGCAATATGTTAAAAATCCTGCCTCAGGAAGAAAACATCAGTAACCAACAACTTTGAGGCGGATTCCTACGTTAGGGGCTTCGACTTAAGCCATCGGCGTTACCGTTGAGACTCCCCTTTTTGTAACGCACCTCAAAGGAATATTGTTGCAAAGCGAGGCTCCAGCGCAGGAGGCGGCCATTTTTGGGAGATATGGTCTGCAGCCATTGGAGAGGGCAGTGATCCGTCTCAATGATAAACCTCGAGCCGGCTAGGTAGCATGACAATTTCTGAACGGCCCACACGAGACACGCACACTCTTTCTCGGTGGCGCTGTACGCCTGCTCACGACAGGTCAGCTTACGACTAGCATACAGGACGGGGTGTTCCACTTCTCCATTGTCCCTTTGGCACAGTACAACGCCCATGCCTCGCTCACTAGCATCGCACTGAACAACGAACCCTTTCGTGTAGTCTGGCGATCGTAGCACAGGCTGGCTTGTTAGGGCGCTCTTTAGGGCGCTAAAAGCTCTTTCCTTTGTCTCGCTCCAGACTACTGTTTGGGGCTCTGTTTTTCTTCGAGCATCCGTCAGGGGAGCCGCGATATCGGAGTACCTGGGGATGTACCTCTGATAGTAGCCGGAGACACCTAAGAACGACCGAATATCGGTCTTCGTGCGCGGTTGCGGGAAGTCTCGCACAGCGGCCACCTTTATTTCAGAGGGGCGGCGACGACCCTGTCCAATCACGTGACCGAGGTAGACAACCTCGGCCTGTGCTAATTGGCACTTGGGAGCCTTGACTGTCAAGCCCGCTTCGCGCAGGCGGGTTAGCACTGCCCGCAAGTGTGCCATATGCTCAGACCAGGAGGCGGAGAATATCGCTACGTCGTCTAAATACGGTAAAGCGAATTCTTCCTGTCCCCGCAACACTTTGTCCATGAGGCTTGAAAAGCAGTATGGCGCGTTCTTCAAACCAAAACTCAAAACTTTAGGACGGAATGTTCCCATTGGTGAAATGAACGCCGCATACCTACTAGCCTCTTCTGTAAGTGGAACCTGCCAATAACCCCTGACAAGATCTAGGGTGGAAATAAACTGAGCGCTACTAACTTTCTCAAGGCGCTCCTCGATGTTAGGGATCGGATAAATTTGATCCTTAGTAATGGAATTAAGCCTGCGGTAGTCGACGCAAGGACGAGGTTCCTTGCCCGGTACCTCAACTAAAATCAAAGGGGAGGTATAATCACTCTCACCCGCCTCAATAACACCGAGCTGTAGCATTTTCTTTACCTCAGCCTCCATAATATCGCGCTGGCGGGGTGACACCCGGTACGCCTTGGATCGTACTGGCTCTGGGGAGGTAAGTTCTATATCATGAGTAAGGACAGAAGTCCTACCAGGCCTATCAGAGAACTGACCTTGAAACTCTTGTAACAGTTGGTGTAGTTCGGTTTTCTGCTCAGGCGACAGCGGTGCTTTAGTGATTAAGTCACTAATGACCTGATCAGCGTCTTCCCTGTTCGTCACTGAGCCTAGTCCCGGAAGCTCGACCGGAAGCTCTTCGGGAACGTTTACCATCATACACACCACTGCTTCCCGTTGTCTATAGGGTTTGAGCAGATTACAGTGGTAAACTTGCTGTGCTTTCCGCTTTCCTGGCAGACTCACCACGTAGTTAACATCCGACAGTTTTTGAACAATCCGTGCTGGGCCCTCCCACTGCACGTCGAGTTTGTTTTTTAGCGATGTGCGCAATACCATTACCTCATCGCCCACCTCAAAACGACGGGCCCTGGCTGTCCGATCATAATAAACCTTGGCCCTCTGCTGGGCCTTTGTCATTGCTTCACCCGACAACTCCTGTGCCCTTCTTAAGCGTTCGAGGAGACTAAGCACGTACTCGACCACGACTGGGTCGTCGCCCCTGCCTTCCCACGAGTCTCGAAGCATGCGAAGCGGAGACCGCAGCGAGCGACCGTACACCAGCTCAGCTGGCGAAAACCCCGTAGCCGCATGCGGCGCGGTCCTTAATGCAAACATCACCCCAGGCAGACACAGCTCCCAATCACTTTGTTGCTCAAAACACAATGCTCTCAACACGCGCTTTATGACGGAGTGGAGCTTCTCAACGGAATTCGACTGTGGGTGGTACACTGAGCTGTGTAACAGCTTTACCCCACACCTTTCGAGAAAGGCTGTCGTCAAAGCGCTAGTAAACACTGTGCCCTGATCTGACTGGATTTCCGCAGGAAAACCAACTCGCGCAAATATGGACAGTAGTGCATTGACTATCTCAACTGAGCTGAGTTCTTTAAGCGGCACTGCTTCAGGGAACTTTGTCGCTGGGCAGATCACAGTCAAAATGTGTCTGTACCCCGTGGCTGTTACCGGCAGAGGTCCCACTGTATCAATAACGAGCCGTCTAAAAGGCTCCGTAATGATAGGCACCAACTTCAACGGCGCCCTCGATTTGTCCCCTGGTTTGCCAACCCGCTGACAGGTGTCACATGTCCTCACAAAGGTTTCTACGTCACGAAAACACCCTGGCCAATAGTACTCTTGCAAGAGACGGTCCTTAGTCTTCTTAACTCCTAGGTGTCCGGACCACGAACCGCCATGCGACAAGCGCAACAGATCCTGACGGTAGCACTGAGGCACGATCAGCTGATCGAATTCGACTCCCCTGCGGTCTAGATACTTCCGGTACAAGACCCCACCTCTTTCCACAAAACGAACATTTTTCTTGGCGATACCTTCCTTGACATTGCAGCGCATGTTTTCTAGGCTGCCATCCTTTTTTTGCTCGGCTATCAAAGCCGACCGGCTGACTTTTAGCAACCTATTAAGTCCATCGGACGTAGGCGTGATGAGCAAATCTGCAGATAGCTCTTCTAACTTTCCCGTGTCGGGCGTTTCCTCTTCAGTACTTGGTGCCTTCAGCGCTACAGGCTCAATTTTATTCAGTTCGGACGTGCTCTGAATATCAGCTTGCTGCGCCTCCGACCCTTTCTCATTGCTCGACAACGTCGGCCCCGCAACTACCGCCTTTGCAGCGAGCTCCCGAACTCTCGATCTGGTTAAGGCCTGAACGCTAGCCTCACCAAACAAAAGACCCTTCTCGCGCAGGAGGTGATCGGACCTGTTCGAAAATAGGTACGGGTACTGGGGGGGGCAGCATAGATGACACTACGGCCTCCGTCTCAAGTGCTCCGAAAGGTCCTTCAATAAGCACTTTTGCTACGGGCAGACACACGCTATGAGCTTCCACGGCTTGCTTGATCCATGCGCACTCGCCCGTGAACATATCGGGTTCTACGTAAGAGGGGTGAACTACATCCATTGTAGCTGCGGAATCACGAAGCACTCGGCACTCTTTCCCGTTCACGAGGAAGTCTCGCATGTAAGGCTCGAGAAGCTTCATGTTCTCGTCAGTGCTACATAATGACAAACACACGACTTCTCTTTTTGTTTCTGGACACTGCGCCGAAAAGTGACCCGGCTTCTGGCACGTATAACACACGCGCGCTTGCCTCCTCTCGAACCGCTTTCTGCGTTCGGCTTCGGCTGCCGCCGTCTCCTTACGTTCGGTAGGACTGCTTTCACTCGCATCCGCACTACGTGTGTCCCCCCTTGCTCTCATGGGTGTGAACTTCGGCCTCTCAGACTTGGAGCCAAATTCACCCTTTTGACCGTCCCTAGCTCCGCGAGCCCGACGCGTCACAAACTCCTCGGCTAGCTCGGCGGCTTTAGCCACTGTACTAACGTCTGGCCTATCCAAGACCCAGTACCGCACGTTCTCAGGTAACCGACTGTAAAACTGTTCCAGCCCGAAACACTGCAGAATTTTCTCGTGGTCACCAAACGCTTTCTCTTCTTTGAGCCACTCCTGCATGTTTGACATAAGCCTGTAGGCAAACTCTGTATATGACTCGCTTCTGCCTTTTTCATTTTCCCGAAACTTCCGACGGAACGCCTCCGCTGACAGCCTGTACTTTTTTAGCAGACTCGATTTCACTTGGTCGAAATCCTCTGCCTCCTCTCTCTTCAAGCGAGCGACTACGTCGGCCGCCTCGCCGGGTAACAAAGTGAGCAAGCGCTGTGGCCACGTTTCCCGAGAGAACCCCTGCTTCTCGCACGTTCGCTCAAAGTTAACCAGGAACAAACCAATGTCCTCTCCAAGCTTAAACGGCCGCATCAGGTCAGTCATTTTGAACGATACCCGTTCTCCTGCACCGTGTGCCTGACTTCCATTACGAGCGCGTTCCATCTCTACCTCGAGACGCTTCATTTCCAAAGCGTGTTGACGGTCGCGCTCTTCTTTATGTTCGCGCTCGTCTTTCTCTTTTTGCTCTTTACGTTCGCGCTCGTCTTTCTCTTTTTGCTTCCTCTCCTCAATGGTCTCAAGGCATTCCGACAGCTCGTCATCCTCAGCCTCCAACTCAAGAATAGCCCTTAGCAGTTCTGGTTTTCTGAGTTTGTCTGAGACATCCAGACCCAACTCTCTTGCAAGCTCCAGCAATTTCGGTTTGCGCAACGACTTCAAATCCATGGCTGCTCCGAATGCTGCTTTCTCTACTGCCTACTATTGTCTTGCCGCAAACTAACCCGGCAGCAACGACAACACAATTACCAGCTCTGTTTCTGACACTAACAAAAGCCTGGCAAAACTCAGAAGAAGAAAGTCCCGCACTCACCAAACCTCGCAGCCAAGAATTCAGCGCAGTCGTTCCGCTGCAGGCAACCAGTCATCACACAGGGCTCGTTGCACTGCTCCCGGATGGTCGTTGTGCTGCTCAGCATACAGTTGACCGCATATCTTCGCTGCTGGCCTCCGTTGTCGGGATCTCACCGCTGGCAACCAGTTGTTGCAAATGGGTTGCAAGCCCCAAGGGTAGCGTTGGCCTGGCGGCCTGGGGCAAAGCTGGAAACATCCGAAGGTCCCGGCAAAGGATGAGTCGACTGGCAACAGAACAACTTGTTTATTCTGGCATCGCAAAAGAGCAGCCGGTCAGGGCGACCACGTTACTCGAAGGAAGAAATGAAGTCTCTCTCGGCGTCCGAGGCAGCGGCGTTTTATACCCACGGAGTCGAGGGCAAGAAGGAACGGCTTGGGAAGAGGCGTCCGATACGGCGACGCTTGAACATGTCCAGACGTGACGGGCGCGTCCGCCAGGCCGGCGCCGGTCAGACCTCCTCGCCTCCCAGTTGGGGAGCTCCTCTCCCCGGCTGCCGCGCTTTGACAAGCGTGGGCACCAACATGCACACACACACACACGCACGCACGACGACACGTGGCACTGAAACCTGCCTGGACGCGCTTGGCGGGAGGCGTTGCGGCCGCGATGAACGAAGCCGCGGCGTCCGTTGCATCCGCGCCGGCTATACCGCGCGTCGTAGGCGAGACGTAACAGCACCCTTAAGGAAGGGTGCCCTTATGATACTTTAGAGGATGTAATGGTTGCACCCTAATTAAAGCGTATTATTTTTCCGTAACACCTCTACGAATGCATGTTGGAAGGGTGCTCCACATTGATCAGCCTATGAAGCAAAAGCCTTGGACTGACGCGCGCCCTCTAAACTTTCATGCTGTGTACCCTTCCTGAAGGGTGCTGATCTCTGCACCCTTATTAGCACCCAAAAGGGTGTTCGTCTGAGGACAGCTGATTTGCACCCTTAAGGGTGAGAATTTGTTTAGTGTGCACGTCGTACCCCTCAAGGCTTCATAGCCGAGGGTTGGCTCTTGAATCAAGGCGTAGTATGTGAGACCAGTTGGCGTCGCTTCCAATGCAGGTTCGCACTGTGTTTTGTCTGCACCGTCGAAAATAGAAACCACGTGTTTAGTTCCCTCAAACAGCGTAGACTGGGCACTCATTCGCCGCTGGCTGGCACGAAGAGTGACGTGCATTACTCCACAGGTACAGTGCTTTTCGTACCGCCTTGAGCTGGGTGCACGAGCGTGAACTGGTATGCAGCGTGCCGTGAATTATGGCACTAGCTGTCAAGCGAAGTTTTTTCGATTTCGCGTAGTCGTCGGTGTCGTTGGGCTGCGCGCAGGCGTCATACTGACTGGGCCACCATCACAAGCTGCCCTAGCCTTGTGCAGCGTGCTACCTTCGTCGCTACAACAAAACGTCGAAAAACAATCCGAACTTTGTTGTGGAAATTTGGGAATGGGGATCAGTAGTGATTGACATTTTTTTTATTTATATAAATCCTGAAATGTCAGAAACTGAAACTCTACATGAGGGTTAATTAATTATGACTAAATGCCACACTTGTTCCAATCATCCTAAATTATACTGTAGTCGTCTTGTTGAAACCAAAAAGGAAGTTTCATAAATAATTCAGAAATAGGCATTCGTCAAAATAAAGTCACGATGGAAAAGGGTTGTACGAAAAGTATTTTGAAGGATAATAATTATGCTTACATATTCTTTAAGTGATCATAGAAACGAAGGCTTTGAAAAGCGGCCCTCCTATTTTTTTCTGAGGAATTAATTCCAAGTGGGCCTTACGAAAGCAAAGAGCTTGGCTTCTGCTTCTATAGCTCAGAAAATTGTTGTAGCTAGTTGAATTCACATTCATGCAAAGCAAGTTGTCTAATTGTTCGTTTCGAAGATGGCAAGAATTCTGGGTTTATTTAAAGGCGCCCTGAAAAGAATGCAACGTGCCTTGTGACAATGAGAAACTATGTATTACTTTTACTTGGGAAGTGTGAACGACCGCAAGGCCGATGAGGTTCCCTTGATGCGAGCATTACTCAGAATACTATAATATATTATCCCAAGGCTATCTTAGAGAAAAGAAAATAAGCACATAAACAAAATCGGAAATGGTCTGCTGTTCATTTCTAATTCCGAAAGCCTAACACTGCTGTGCCAAGCTCCACGACGGACGTCATTTATTATTCGCCCACGGTAAATTCTTCTGGATGCAAAGGTGCGAAAAACGGTTTCGTTTAGAGTGCGCTGAGGCGTGGAAACCTTTATAGATGCCACCAGACCTACACAACTTCAATAGAGTTCCCTGACCTCGCGGTGCAATTCTCAAAGAAAAGGTCGTACGCAGTTCCGTTGCAGATTGTCTTGAACGCGGTCTCGCATCCCTGCAGTGGCTTTCTGACAGAATCGTTCCAAACGTGCAGCCCACATTCTACGCCATCTGGAGGAATAAAAGAGGAAGGAGGGCACATCCAACACAAAACAAGCGTTAATGACAACATTGTATGCGCTGGAAGGTGGTTCGCAGTCCATCTTGCCTCCATCAGTGATTTATTTAAAAATGTGGTAAGACTCATAGTGAGACATACTTCTCGCGGCTGATTTAGGTTTTAAGCTGCACTCATCCAACGCATTTAAAACTGCAGAAGCGTGGCAGAAGTGACCGGGCACTCTGCGTGGTGCGGAGGAGTCGTGTCAAGCTTAAGGGCACTTATAGGCTACGAAGGCTATCTGCATCCAGCATAGGTTTAAATGCAAATACAAGAATTGTTATTTTTGACTTCGCAATAGTGACGGCGCTTTGCAGTTTTTTTTTCACTAGAGATACAAAGATATAGGCCCTATAGGCTCCAAACACAAGAGTCTGAGGTTGCTTCGATGGTACCTGCGAAGCCGTGGTGCAAGAACTCCGTAACCGTCGCAATTTTTCACAGAACTCTAAAATATTTTGATGCGGACGGTACACGCAACTGTAAGGTTGAATAAGTAAACAAGACGTTATTCATAATTTGTCTTGTTAGGGGACACTTCTAAATCAACAGGCCAGAATAAAGATACGCTGATTGTGCATCACTACTTTTTCCGCTTGTTCCTCCATTAAATGTCCTTGAATTATTCTGCCTCCGCATGCACACCTATACTTAGGCATGGCATATTGAAGGCACTGCAATTCTACTCCACTTCAAGCAGGTGGTGAAGCAGTTATAGTTCTGTTTCATGGCGAGCAATTCAGTACTTGTACCAATCGCTGTCAAGTGAGCCACTGTCATCGGATGGCGGTAACAGTGGGGGGTTCAGCCTGTAGGAATTGAAGTAAAGAAAACAAACAAAAACGAAAACATGAGTTTTCAAAGTAGTTTTGTATGGTCATCCCAGCACGTGCTAAGAGGCGTGAGCCGGCTCTATCGTCCCGTTTTGAGCTCACATGGCTACCATCTCACGGTAGCGACGTCGGTGCCTGGTAGAAGTCGTTCTCAGATTTCTAGGCGGTGGTGATCTTTTAACAAATGATGCTAACAATTTTTGGTGCCTGAACATGGCACCCAGTCTGCTATCTACGCTTACTGATGTGCAACCTTTGTTTATATAAGCAGAAAAGACGTTTATGCGAATATTAGCCTGTGGATACAGGCTCATACCAACGCTAGAATTGGTCATATACGATAGGAACATTAGGAAAATAAAGTAAACAAACAGAAGCTGTTTTTTGGAGGTGAATTATCGCTTAAACGCTAATACACAATTATTCATGCCATGTAGCAGGAGTATAATGGCTGATAACGAGTGGTAGTGATTTTGAATTAAAATTGCAAAGGTGTAAACTTTTCGCGCCTGTAGTTATTAAGTATTCTTGAGCACAACACTGCTTAAATTCTCGTGCATTATCAGCCACAATCATACGCCGTAAGTTTAGAAGCTTAGATACAAACAAAATATTTACATATAGCACTACGCTTAAGGAGGATTTCGTTTCTGATGCACGCCAAGCGATGGTAACTCGAGAAGAAACAGACATGCCGTTGTAGCTCCACACTTACCTTCATCTTCATACGTCAAAACACCGCAGTGTTCACTAGCGTTTATGTAACGGAGGGTGTAGTTAATTCCTTCGCCACCTGAAAAAGTTGGTGGTGGTTTAGCTCTGGTTAAACCTGGAGTGACGCGATAGCTACAGCTGGACGAGCGGAGCTTGGCCATAACACTGACCAATCACGTGATCAGCCATGGCGCCGCGCCGCCGGAGCCTGCTCCGCACCACGTGACCAACCACGTGACAGCTTGGTGGCGCAGCCACAAGGTGGTAGCGCCGCCACGCTAAAGGCTCGAAATGCTACCGTAATGTAGCTATCGCTACAATAATTCAGTGCGGTGAATAGACAACAAATGAATCTGTGTAGCAATTTTATTTGCAGCTCCAGGACATTCCGCCCCACAAACCACACTAGTTCTTCTCTGACAGTAGCCTCCGGCAGTAATAAATCGTGCCACTTAATATAAATAAGCCAACAGCTGTGGTCTTGCTTTTGTGCGTCGCCGCTACCGCAATTGCCAGCGCAGCCTCCGAGATAGAGCGTTCCCTTCGTCTTCGGGAGATGGTGGAACAGTGGAACAGATGGAACAGTTTGTGGACGACGGAGAACAGTGTTAGTTCTGAACGTCTTCCCGTAAGTTTTCTTCCCGCTCTCCAGTAACATTAATCACAGTCATCATCATCATCATCAGCCTTACTACACCCACTGCAGGGCAAAGGCCTCTCCCAAGTCTCTCCAATTAACCCTGTCCTTTGCCAGCTGCATCCACCCTTTTCCTGCAAACATCTTAATCTCATCCGCCCACCTAACCTTCTGCCGCTCCCTGCTACGTTTACTTTCGCTTGCAATCCACTCCGTTACCCTTAAGGACCAGCAGTTATCTTGCCTTCGCATTACATGCCCTGCCCAAGCCCATTTCTCTCTCTTGATTTCGACTAGGATGTCATTAACCCGTGTTTGTTCCCTCACCCACTCTGCCCGCTTCCGGTCTTTTAACGTTACACCTATCATTTTTCTTTCCATGGCTCGCTGCGTTGTCCTTAACTTAAGCTGCACTCTTTTCGTTAGCCTCCACGTTTCTGCCCCGTAGCTGAGTACCGGTAAGAAAAAGCTGTTGTACACTTTTATCTTGAGGGAAATTGGTAAACTGCCACTCATGATCTGCGAGAACTTGCCATATGCGCTCCACCCCATTCTTATCCTTCTAGTCATCTCCCTCTCATGATCCGGATCAGCTGTCACTACCTGCCCTAAGTAGACGTATTCCGTCACAACTTCCAGGCTCTCGCTGCCAATTGTGAACTGTTGTTCCCTTGCTAGGCTATTGAACATTACCTTGGTTTTCTGCATGTTAAATTTTAGACCCATTATTCTGCTCTGCCTGTCTAACTCATTGATCATGATTTGCAGTTAACCTCCTGAGTGACTCAGCAAGGCAATGTCAATTAGTGAATCGCAGATTATTTAGATATTCTCTATTTATTCTTATTCTCAACTGTTCCCAATTCAGGCCTCGGAATACCTCCTGTAAACATGCGGTGAACAGCATTGGCGAGATCGTGTCTTCTTGCCTGACGCCCTTCCTTATTGGAATTTTATTGCTGACTTTATGGAGGACTATAATAGCTGTGCAGTTACTAAATGTATCTTCCAGTATTTTGACATAAGGCTCTTCTACCCCCTGATTACGCAATGCCTGTATGACTGCTGAGGTTTCCACTTTGTCGTATGCTTTCTCGTAATCTTTAAAAGCTATATATAGAGATTGGTTATATTCTGCGCATTTCCCCATCACCTGATTGATAGTTTTAATATGATCTATTTTGAAATATCCTTTACGAAAGCCTGCCTGATCATTTGGTTGATTAAAGTCTGACGTTGCTTTGACTCTATTAGCGATTACCTTAGTAAATACTTTGTAGGCAACGGATAGTAAGCTGATCGACCTGTAATTTTTCAAGTCCTTGGCGTCTCCCTTCGTATGAAATAAGATAATGTTTGCATTGTTCCAAGCTTCTGGTACAGTCGAAGTCATAAGGCATTGCGTATACAGGGTGGCTAGTTTTTCTAGCACGATGTCCCCTTCATCCTTCAACAGATCTACTGTTACCTGATTCCCCCCAGCTGGCTTTCCCCTTTTCATTGCTTCTAAGGCTTTCTTTACTTCATCTTTCGTTACTGGCGGGATGACGCATTGCTGTGCACTGCTGTCTTTCTCATTAAAGGTCTGATTACATTGGCTACTGTACAGGTCTGTGTAGAACTCTTCGGCTACGTTAACTATCTTATCCATATTGCTAATGACATTGCCCTGCTTGTCTCTTAATGCATACATCTGGTTTTTACCTACGCCTAGTTTTCTCTTCATTGCTTTTAGGCTACCTCCGTTCTTTAGAGCATGCTTGATTCTCTCCATATTAAACTTCCTTTTGTCGGCTACCCTGCGCTTATTTATTAACTTTGATAGCTGTGTTAGTTCTATTCTGTCGGTAGGGTTAGACGCGCTCATGCTTTGACGCTTCTTAATCAGATCTTTCGTCACCTGAGATAGCTTTCCGGTATCCTGTCGAACTGTCCTGCCGCCTACTTCTACTGCGCACTCCATAATTATTGATGTCAGATTATCGTGCATTGTATGAACATCAAGGTCGTCTTCCTCATTTAAAGCCGAATATCTGTTTTGCAGCGCTATCCTAAACTCCTGTGCTTTCCCTCTTACGGCTAACTCGTTAATGGTCTTCCTCTTCACTAGCTTCTTCCGTTCCCTCTTCAAGCTAATTCTAGACCTTACCATTCTGTGGTCGCTACAACGCACCTTTCCTAGGACGGCCACATCCTGAATGATGCCAGGTTTAGCGCATAGTATGAAGTCGATTTCATTTTTAGTTTCACCATTGGAGCTCTTCCAGGTCTCTTTCCTGTTTTCTCGTTTGCGGAAGAAGGTATCCATGATCCGTAAATTATTTCTATCCGCGAATTCGACTAATAACTCTCCACTGCTATTTCTAGAGCCTATCCCATAGCCACCTACTGCGTGGTCGTCAGCCGGCTTCTTGCCCCGCCCCCCCCCCCCTCGCATTGAAGTCGCCCATCAGTACAGTGTACTAGTGATTTTGCTTTATTCATTGGCGATTCTACGTCCTCATAGAAAATTTCAACGGTCTGGTCATTATGGCTGGATGTGGGTGCGTAGGTCTGCACCATTTTCAGCTTGTACCTCCTATTCAGCTTAATTACTATAGCTGCTACCCTCTCGTTAATATTATAGAGCTCCTCTACGTTGAAAGCTATATCCTTATTAATGAGGAATCCCACACCTAGTTCTCGTCTATCCTCTAATCCGCCATAGCACAGTATGTGTCCGTCCTTTGGTGCTGTATACGCCTCACCTGTCCTCCTAACTTCACTAAGCCCTATCACATCCCATTTAATTCCCGCTAGTTCCTCGAACAGCACTGCTAGGATAGCCTCACTAGATAAAGTTCTAGCGTTAAACGTTGCCAGGTTCAGATTCCAATGGCGGCCTGTCCGGAGCCAGAGATTCTTAGCACCCTTCGCTACGTCACAGGTCTGGCCGCCACCGTGGTCAGTTGCTCCGCAGCCGCTGGGGACTGAGGGCCGAAGGTTAATTGGTTTGTTCATAGAAGGTTGTGGCCACGTACTACACCAGGGTGGCCAAATCCTGCTCTGGTGAGAGAGGCGTTTTCGGTTCTGGTCACCGAGATCAGGCCGCACTCCAGACCTTGTTATGCAATTTCATCGACACGCGGATTTTTTTTTTGAAACCCGGTGGAGAATTGTGCGGCACCAGGATTCGAGCCCCGGTCCTCTTACACGCGAGGTGGATGCTCTACCTCTACGCTATCGCTGCATCTTAATCACAGTATCTATGGGTATTGTGCCGTGCCCGGCAATCAACGACGTAATAAAATATTGAGCGGTTGAAGACAGTTCCAGTTTTCTTTCAGTTCACCTATTTCTCTAGATCATGAGGAATCTCATTTGCAGAGAGAAGGAACTTATTAGGAGAGTTTTCCTCCATGCCTAAACAAGCGAGGTTCTGGAATTTTCTGCGCTTCAGTTGCTGTGGTTCTGCTCATGCACTCTGCGTAGAAATATTAAGAGATCTTGTGGAAGTGCCCGAGCATAGCCAGATGATTTTTATGTGTCGTCGTTTTAATATGAAGCACATGGGTGATCCTTGCATGATATCTTTATATTATGCAATGGAACGTAAGTAATGTCTTCTAGCCATCCGCGGTTTCAGGACGCTCTATTGGAGGGAGCAGTTTGGTATACGGTCTTACGCGAATAGTGTACAACCCACACCAGCGTATAAATTAGAGAAAATGTGATAACATAATAAAGTAATAGATTGCTTTTATGATTTCTAACGGTGTTTATTGCCTCCGGGCAAAACAATAACGAGGGCTCTTAATTTTCATTATGCTTTGAAAACACGTCTGTATGAGGTGTACTTCCTTTTTAATTCTTCTTTTATACTTCTTACCTTCTCTTCATGTTTTCCTACACAGTTGTCACGTATTTTTTCCGCATTTCTGTGCCATTTGCTGACTCATTCATTGTCATTGTCATTTTTTCTGAGTCATTCCTGGGCATTTCTTGTCATTGTAAAATTTACGCACAATTTTTTGTGGGGTTCTTCTTGTGGCAGCCACCTTCCTTTTTCTCCCTCCTGTTTTCAACATGTGAAAGGGGTATTTCCCTCTGCCCACTTTGCGACCTAGAAAACTGTAGCAAGTGGAAAGTAAACACAACATAGCGCCGCCGGGCGCCAGACACATTTTCTTAACAGTGGGGCTGTTTGCTGAAGGGGTTCAGAGTTTCTTTCAAATAATCCCGAGTTAGTTTAATAAGCCATCTTTAGAAATAACAAAAGCTGTGCCAATATTCATTAGTCACATCCCAAGTAACCTCTCTCCCAACTTTCTGGTCAACCCCCTTTTTTTCTGCTGGCTGTGCCTGCACACAACAAACGTTTCCATAGCGACCATATTGCGACAACTGAATCTTAATCAGGGTATCTGAATGTCACATGAGAAGGGGCATGCACTTATGTACTAGTGCGATTTCAGAGAACGCACTAGTCTGAGCAGAAAACGAGGGATGTTCTACCTCATAAAAACACGCACTGTATTTGCGACGAGCCTGTGGCGCCATCATTTCAGTTCGTGTGAATTGATGTAGGAAAGATTTTCACTGCGTCCGTGCTGCCGCGGAGAATGCTTGTTGTGAAATACTCGTGGAAAGAGACGTTGAATGGCAGCAGGGACGAGAAGGGAAGGTACGAAAGCTGGAATACATACGACAACGGACAATTCCTGACAGGCACCTGCAACCGCTCTTTCAGTGAAAATGAATATTGGACTCAGGGAATTGTGTGGAAGGTTTTTATTCACCTGCTTCGGAAACCAGGTTAATCATGTATTCTTCGTGCTGCTAGTTTTTAAAGTAGAAATTGTTCATAACGCGTCACGGTGTATGTGCCTCTAAGTACGCCACCTAGACCACTCATGTGATGGTCCTGGTAGACAAAAAGAACAGTAGCGCGATGACCCATAAGTTTATTCTTGGGAGGCACACTGTGATCGCTGCCGCCACTTCTTCCCCCCCCCCCTTTTTTTTTATGGGGACACTCAGCCTATCAGTAGTGGCACCACTCCCCATTATTTCTGAAGCGGCTGGAAGCGACCCGACGCTGTTTCCTTTTGTCGCAGACCACGGACTCTTTGTGGGTGACAGAGGCTTGCAAGCCTAGGCGACACGTAGCACTGACACTGACAGCGGTTGCAGCTACAATGAGGTAAGCCATCCGTGGGTCGTTCAGCCCTGGACGGACCACGGGAGGCTCGAAGGTCGAGTTCAAAAGGGTGGCTAGAAACGGGAGAAGGCGCGTCAAGGGCGCCATTTGGACGGGCAGGAAACTAGTGGTTGTCGGAACGATAGGAGAGAAGGTGATGCTCGGCTGGTGGTCCAGAGACTGGGTATGTGCCACTCCAACCGAGGAGATCAACAACAACAACAAGATCATCCAGAACAACATCAACAACAACACTAACATCAACAACATCAACATCAACAACAACACCAACAACATCAACAACAACATCATCAACAACAACAACAATAACAGGCGAGCTCTGGTGGCTACCGAGATCAGACGTGCATCTCTCCTCGAGCAGGTTCCAAGACGGCGGCGTCCACGGGAACAAGAGCCCTATGAAGCGCCCGAGCACTAAATGACCGACCCAGAGCTCCAGTGCTTCAATGTGTACGGCAGCAGAAGACCCCTTGTGGCGCCATCGACATGGACGATCCCCGGAACCAATAAAAAAGACCGTCTGATGCATCCGGGGAACCAGTCCCTGTACTCCCCCACCTTCGAAGAAGTGAGAATGAACTGCTGTTATTAGCCTACACGCCTTGCCTCTCTCTTTTCGAGCCTGGGCATGATCCCACGTTGAAGACAGTTCCGATTCGCTTCGAGGTGGTCGTGGCGCAAGCCTTTTGACCCCTCTAGGACCGTGTCATAGTATGGTCAAAATCGCTTGAGATTGAACCTGGGAACAGTGATGGAATATGCTACGGCTGCTAATAGAACGTATAACTTGGTGAAGAGGTGGAGCAGCCGCTCCTACGTCAAAGGCCCTGGAGCGACCCACGTCTTGTACCACTTTTGAAAGCTCCTTATTGTCACAGGCTGAAAACCTATTCTTGTCGTCTTGTAGTTGACGTAAATTTCACGCTTTGCATTTTTGCTCTTGTAAAAACAGTCCAGTCTCTCGACTTCATGAATTCTGTCTTTATGGAAGGCTGGATTGTTGCAACACAACAATGCTTTTACAGTGTTTACTGGAGTAGTTTTCGATGATTATTTATTACTGAGGAAAGTAAGCCTTAGAACAGCGCTTAGCGCAGTGTTATAATCTCTAACCGAATTATGTCATCATCACTTTCAGTTCCCACTCTAAATCTTCATTTCTTTGCCTTCCACTTTCCCCTGTGTGGAGTAGCAAGCCAGAGTCATGTTTCCGCTGGCTGATCTCGTCGTCTTTTCTTTCTTTAGACTTTTTTTCTACTTACGGTGTGGCATGTTATAGTCGAATTTCTTATATTTGCTCCGTATCTGATTCACAAACTGAGTGGCTGCTTTGGGGGTGATAATCACCGCAGGTGGCTAATTATTTATGTCGGAAAGACAATCCTTTCCTTTATGAAATGGAAAGTATAGTACACTCTATGTACTCTGAACCTAACGCCTTCATAACTTTTATGTGTTGATTTTAACGTTATTCTTTTATGCTATACACCATCTCTTCAGACATTACCCTTCAGGAGCACATTTCTTTCAACCCTCAGTGAGAAGCCATTCGAATAAAGTTAATTCAAACTCCACAGCATATTACCGTCCTTTGTTCCTAACCCTTTTTGGCTAACCTGATCGAGAAAAGGTTGATATGCTCACCGTTAAATGTCTCTGCTTGTGTTAATAAAATTGTATCCAGCTGCAGGTTCCCTATTTACACTTCCGTTCTGAGTGGTTACTAGATCCAGAATTCTCACAATGCCTGCCACAACTCACACGACAATCATCACTATCTAGGTTTACTTTAATGCGTGTGGTGAACGTGCGAAAATATTCGAAAATAAAACCGCTTGCAGCAAGGAGAGGAAAATCTACTTAGCTGTTCACTTTTTTCTCGTTGGAAACACAGAACGTTTTCTAATAAAAAACATTTATAACAAACTTATTACCTTGTTCAAGACTCACGGTCATAACTGGATCCATGCCTTTGCCGAAATCATAAAACTTTCCATAGAAATGAGATGAGTTCCTGCAATCACAATTGCGACATTGCGTTACATTAAGTAAGTTTAGATGAAAACATTTGTAATGTAAACTGTTTAGGGAGCAATTACATGGGGCAGAGATTTCGCAGTGAGTGCTATGTTTTCAGAACTGTAACTATAATTTCTCAGTAAGCGGCAGCCGAAAAATGTATTTGTTAACAGAGTGGAAATGTTCTGAAAATAACCCCATCTAGAAAACCAGTGACATCACCAAAAAGTGCCTCAAATGCATTAAATGCGATAAACGTGAAACGCATAGATCAATACCTAATTATTGGCTCAGCAGTGAAGAAACTGATGGCGTGCCTCTAATAGTACACAGAAGGCTTACTTCAGGTATTGGTATTGGTTAGCTGTTTGTTTTTTAAAACTGATATGGTGCGGCTTTCTAAGCGCAGGTTATTTTGCTCTATACATGTAAATATTGCTGGTTTGTATATTCAACACAATTCAACAGATCGATCTGCCTGAAGGGATACTTTATATCTTGCGAATAAGTTCCACTGGGAAAAGCCCAAACATGCCAAGGATCGCAGAAGAGTATGCTGCAGATCGTGCCCTTGTCAAGTTCGCACTCTTGCCAATCCATTATTGTGAACTGATCACATTAACTGGGAATGAGTGGTACTCAATGAACGGTAAATAAGGGGCCCGGTTAACGATCGCTCATCAAAAAATTTACTGTTACCTCAAAGTAAGATACACTGAAACGAAAGCGTCTAACAACGGAGCGACAACGACAGTGTGCGTTAACCTCTACGTGCAAGTGTGATGTGCTAGCGCATCGGCCGTTCACCGTTTTTCTAGCGTGCCATGCATTAGGCTGTGGAGTTTCATTCAATAAATGATGATCGGGACACTCTGGAGTGGCAACCCTGCAACGTTGAGAGCCCGAAGTTGAATACTGAACTCGGGTAACAGGGCGCCAGGCTCTGAACGATATTATGGACGCTAAGGAATTCGGAGGGTTTGAAGAGGCCCAGCGGCAATGACAGGCTGAGAATTTGAGGGAAGGGCACTGACTGGATGATTTGGAGGACGTCTAACGGTGGGAAATTCATAGTAGAGAGAAATACCTTAAAAAATGACTTGAAAAAATGTTTATATTCAACTTGTTATGAGGAAAGTGTTGATGACGAAAGGTACACACGTACAGAACGTGTTATAGCAAAAATAATCTTAATATGTCGTACGACGTCTACTGCAAAGAGCGAGCAACTTCGCACTGACCTCCTATTAGCCATGTCCAGCGGTTGCTGAGGTTGCACTAAAGCTACCAATTTATTTTTTCTTATCTGGCTGCCTGGCTCTGCGCTCCTGCTTACTACATCTACCATCTTTTACCAGACGTATCATCGGTTATCTCTTCTCGGCATTGCAGTAAAAAGAACATGTGCTCTTAAAAGGTGTCCGGGAGGAGACGGACTGGCTCGACAAAAAATGAACCGCCCTTAAATTCTATATCATCACTTGCAAACGTAGGAAATCCTTGTTTTTATGTCGGTGCGGTAATGACAGAAACAGTTTGAAACACTCACCGGATAGGACCGTAGTAGTAAGTTTGATTAAATGAATAATCAGTGGCATTCAAATATACTGTGCTGGAATAGACGCAGATGTGCTGTGGTTCGTAAGGAAAGTGATTGCAACTGCTTTTCTTGAGCCATACTGGTTCAGTAGTGTTGAGGGCCTGCAATATAAAACTTTTATTGGCATCCACTCCTGATAACGGGACGTCTGACCTCAAGAAAACAATTTGTAGCAAGTAGTTAACATAACGTATAAATGCGATATAAGTTAACACAACTTGCTTGAGTGATGTACAGCCCCCGTCAAAAGTCCTCCGGCCACAGCGTTCAATAATAGTGGAATGAATGTCCCCTGAACGCTCTAAGCAGCGGAGCATTCAAAGTACACGTCAAGCAGCCACCTTCTGTACCACGAGATGAAATGTTCTCCTAGTATTTCAATGCCCTTTGATTATTAATGTTGCCGTGATGGCTCCGTTTGCGACTGAAGTGAAAAACCTTTAACCGATTGACTTTTTACCCAGATTGTACTGCAGCAGTAGAGCTAATCGGGTTACAAGTTTTTGGGCAGCGTTGATTCCGTGTCATTATTTAGTGGCACAACAAGCGCAAAAATACGTCGAAGGAGGAAAAACTTGAGGCTATACTTAAGCTTCGCCCTAAGGGTATGACGCAATAACGCTAATGGGTCCTTTCAGCGGGCTGGGACCATCTTTACGTACGACTTCGCAGACACGGATACTGTTCTTTCTTTCACCATCACATAACGCATAACCTACCCTTAAGGGTACAATGCGATTCATTAGAGATCCGTTTCACCCAAGCATTTTTTCTATGTTGCCTAGGTTCTGCCTACAAGTTCATATATGCTGAAGTGATCATTTTCTACATTCATAACTCACTTAGAGTCCTCATACCCCTCCTGGCGTAGTGGCGCAGCACTTAAGCGATTCGACACTGCCCCGGTTAGTGGCTGTTTCAAACACCGGTGGGACTTCTAAAGACCCAGGTTGAACTTCCCGAGCCACGTTTACTGACCAGTCGTTAATTTAACTGTCTCCTGCCACGGCGGACAATTGCTCGCAGTCCGGTGGACAGGTTGCCACATTCCACAGTGGGCAGGTTGCCATATCGCCACACGGACACATGACCTAGTTGGCAGTTGGCCGACCTGTTCTTTTACCCACAGCGCTGACGACTAAGACCCCGACTACGCCGGATTTTCTGCACAACAGGAGTCTTAAAGCTATCGTGTTGAAATAAAGGGAACGTTGCACGGCTGCGCAATGTCAGGCTTCCATTCTAATATTCCTTAAAAGAGACAATAAAGGTCCTGAATTTTTATCGCGAGAGCGTTATTAACCCCATGTCGGAAAAAAACTGTCCGGAGTAGGCGTTGGCCACCGTTTGAGCCTCGCAGCCGGACTGGCCGGAGAAGGTGGACCCCGCAGGATTTCTTTGAGAGCTAGACCCGGAGTCATCCACGTTGCTCGCAACTCTGTTCTTGTAGGGAGCCATGGTTCCCGTTGTTACCGAGCAAGAATGGGATGGACATTACAAAGCCAGGCACGCATAAAGATAAGATCGCTTGTAGAGTTAGGATGCACAAAATCCCCATGGGCACAAAATCCCCATCATATAGACGACGTTTGCGGCAGGTTATACTTCTTTAGCAAGCATTACTCCTCAGAAACTATACTGAATGCGGAGGCTCCTCAGAACAGGGTTTACTACCCTCCGTACGAATAGGCTTGAACGCTTAATAACTTTCCTCAGAAGAAGTGCGAAAAGCTTAAGGTAATGCATCTTGCCTTCATTTTGAATCCAAAGCACTATAAAACAGTTTGGAACATAAAAGCGATTACGCGTAACGATTTCAGTTTTTCTAACGGGTTTGTCACTTCAAACGAAACTTGTGGCAGGAATATTGAAATACGCAATCACATGGTTCATTTAACTGGCACTGCTAGAATGCTTTATCATGGAGAAAATTTTTTTCCTATTTTGAATTTATTCCACTAGGGACGAAGGTGAAATCTAGCCACCTGATGTTTTAAAAAAACTCTGCAATATAACTGCCCGACTGTAGACCCGAAAGCTGTTTTTTTAAGTATTTGTGCAAAATTGGAGCTGCGGTACTCTAAACGCAGTCTCTGCACGGGGTTTTGTTTCTCCTACTGGAAAGTGAGAAAAAATTGCTTCAGTGATTTCTTCTTTCAGGAGCACTGCCTAATTGTTTTCTACTAAAAAAGAGAAAAACAACCTTGGTGACTCAAACCTAATCGGCGGCTGCTTTTGAAACAGCCACCTACCAGCGCAGTGGCATGTGGTTGAACCACATGCCACGGACTTGTGATTAACTAATTTCGTTGCCGCTCTTTCTTTCCTTTTTCCCGTTTGTTCTCCTACTCACGTGTAAGGTAGCCTACTGGGCATCGATTTGTTAACCTCCCTGCCTTCCCGTCCTTCTGTTTCTCTCTCTCTCTACTGAAAAAAAAAATTAAAAGCTCACAATTGTATCAAGTATTGTTGAAAATATGGATTGGCGTGAAGCTGTGCGATGTTTATTTGCTTAAGCTCAAAAAGGCCAGTCTGCGGCTTCATTACATTGTTTGTGACGCGACATGCGACCAGATTTATCTGGAATGACTAGCAGATGGGCGCAAGTGTTCTTCAACGTCATTCGACATTGTAGCAGGTGATACTCGCAATGGGTCAAAGGTTGTTCGTCACGTTTATATTGAACGCGGCTAATACCATTGGCGATTGTGTTCTTCGACGTCTACCGAGTAAGCTTGTTGCTATCGTCGCCATGAACACTTCCGTTCTTTGTGGGCTCAAGTCGCGGGCTCAAGTCCTCAATAAGGAGTTAATTTCAGTGCAAAGTACTGTGTTCGTCTCTTGTGCACGGTGTTCTGACCCCAACATGACAACATTACCCTGAGAAAGAAAGAGCTTCCTTACATTTCTTTCTTCTCTCCCTCTGAGAGTAAATTCTATGATTTTTTAGGACTCATTTGTTACCCAATCGTCAAACGAAAGGGCCAAGAGTTGCTTGCATACTATGGTAGGCGTTTAACTGTTTTGTTCAAACAAAATGATAAAGTGACTTAACTAAAAGATAAACACAAATTGATTGTCTTTTTGCGCAAAACAAAAATATACAAACTTACCGATAAGTTGTGCTCTATTCGCAAGACGGCAATAACGCTTAAACGCACAAAACCTGCTGAGGAAAGAGGAGGAAAAAGTTTTCCGACCGAATGCTATCCAGGGTGAAAAATGTGAACATAACACACCCCAAGTGCTTCCAGAACAAGCGCCCGCATAAGCAGAACGGATTCGCTTCCCCATGCCAGGCCGAACAGCAGAGTCGCAGCGCCTCACGCTACGTGTTGAAATTGATGTCGTTGTTAATCTCATATAATGACACATGATTACTATACTACACGACACTGCACTGCACTACACTACAAGTTGAATACTACGGTGAGTTGATTGGTTTGGTTTATGGGGGTTTAACGTCCCAAAGCGACTCAGGCTATGAGGGACGCCGTATAGTGAAGGGATCCGGAAATTTCGACCACCTGGGTTTATTTAACGTGCACTGACATCGCGCAGTACACGGGCCTCTAGAATTTTGCCTCCATTTAAATTCGACCGCCGCGGTCGGGATCGAACTCGCGTCTTTCGAGTCAGCAGCCAAGCGCCATAACCACTTCGCCACCGCGGCGGCTGACAGTGAGATGAAATAGAATTGATATACTATAGAAGTTGGTAGCATGTAAATCGTCGTAGTCTTTCATCTGTTCCTTCCGCGCTTACAAATCTTCGGCGCCAGTAGCACCGCCGCCGTGACCATGCAATGGAGCCGGATGTAACCAACGGCAGCTTTGTGTAGCCGCACACGAAGATGACAAGGCGGCCAAGGAGGCCGAACAGGAACGGGAGACCGCTTTTTGAGCGTCAGCCAGTGAAAGCTTCGGGAGACGCTGAGCACGCTGCGACGGAAGACTCTGCCTAGCACGGAAAAGGAAGCGGCTAAACGCGCCGGCAGCTAGAGCACCAAATGCTGCGAGGGAAGCTGATTACGCTGTCTAGCCAAGAGAAGCGGCTTATGGCAGTAGCTCATCAAGCCGCGAGAGCATCCAGGGTAATATGCAAGCTGGCCAGCTTGGAGAACAGAAATGGGAGAAGGCGCGGGCACGTTAAGAAGCTAAAAGACATGCCAACAGCCTTGTACAGCTGACATCGTAAATGAGTCCTTCCGGAGTGCCTGTGCATTTACTGCAGTGCATCTCATTCTTAAGCCTACTCGTCACGAGAAGAAAGGGTAAACTTTTTCAGTAAACATATCGTGTCACTAGATGGGTATAATATTCACATTTCCCAAGCAGTTCTTGGTTTCATATACTCTGGCTTTGCAGAAGAGTTAATGAACTCACCATAAGCAGGTCTGTCAGGTTGAGAGCATAAGCGCAGTGTGAGACTCCAAGAACAAAAAGAAGCCCCTTAATTCTCATATTCCTACCTCGGAGGCACAGTACGCGGTACACGGTATAAATTCCTCGCCACGGCGTATTGTCTCCGGTATTTATCGATACAGCTTTAGCGGAGGGTAGGTGTCGCCATCTGAGCTTTTCCGCCGTATATAGGATCTACAGAGACGTATGTTGAATCATCACCGCCGAATGCAGAACATGCCAAAGACGCAAGGGAATTCTTTGCAGTATGTCGACTAGTGTCACTGCCTCCCCAACAGATCGACGACCTTACATCTCCAAGCGTCACTGTCATTTTCAAACGCTAGCTGTGACATAGCGCGATGGAGTGGTTACATTTGTTTTCTTGAAGTCGCTTTGCTTATGCATTGTTTGAAATTACTCTATATATAAAGGACGACATATATTATTATCAGAGCAACTGCATCGCAAAGTTCATAAGCAGCAAACACAGCCTTAAATACGAGAAACTGCTGCCTTCAATAAAGTGCAATGGCAGGCAGACGCCAATGCCCTGCGTTACGAAGAATTTGATGACCGTAAAGATGATCTCTCGGTCAGGCAGATTTTAGTTGCACTTTTGATGGACGCCATAATCAAATTCCACAGTCTGTCATTTACACAACCGGGCACGTTCCCGTTATTCCCGTTCCCGTTAAGTTATACATTTTCGCGCCCGTTATTGAGCATTTGGCTTTTGTGGTCCGGTTTTTCACCTCATCGCAGCCCTGTACTACAAATTTGGAGAAGCGCTTCTAGGCGACGTTTAACCATTGGCGCCAACTTTTGACACCGGAGATAGAGCGTGAGGAGGTGGAGGCGAGAAGTCTGGAAGTATCTTCGCTTTGCATGAGCGGTACTGCGCGGGTAAATTTCGTTGAGGTTGCGAGGCAGATGATGCCGTCATTTGCTAAAAGACAAATGATTGAAATGGCCCCCTGAATAACGGAAATGAACAAAAACGCATAAGTGAAAAAGCGCATCAGTGAAAAGATTACCGTGTCAGTGAAAAGATTACCACAATAACACTAAAGAGCCAAGGCACAAAACGTAAGGGCATTAGTTGCCGATGCGACGCACGGCGAAATGTTTTGATGTGTCTTCAAAACAGGGGAAATACAAATCATGAAAGATTTTTGTTGATGTACGCTGCTGTGTTCTAAAGGCTACGTGTTGCAAGAAAAAAAACTGCCAGATTCTTCACCGCTCTCTTTAGAGTGAGGGATCAGAATGATAGTCGTACCGTTCTGCTTAAGAGAATATAACAACCTCTCAGTGCATCTGGATCATTCCGCCGCAAATATAATATTCCCGAGTACACCCACTGCCTTGATGAAACGAGAGCTCTTCGATTTTGCCGGTTACCAAAATTTGCTTATCCCTCGTGTATGAAAATCAGGCGCTCTGACTGAGCCAGAATACGAAGGTTACCAGACGGTCATGACACCTGCGTCATACAGATGAACTGGTCAGCTGTGCATAAGATACGAATATGCTGGTGAAACAAAGGTTGTGGGCCCCGCCATTAGTTTGCTGCCCAGCTCATAGGAGACGCCACCATCTGTTAAACTCCGCGAAATGGCCCCTGGGAATAGGTGGGTTTTGAAGCGAAGTTTCACAACTGGCATGATGAAAGAGGTCTCTGCTCGCATAGGCCTTTAGGCAAAAATCCACCAAAAATAATCTTTATTGATTCTCAGAACAGCGCCGAAGCTTAAGGTTATAACAGAAAACGCCATACCCATTAATAATAATAATAATAATTGGTTTTTGGGGAAAGGAAATGGCGCAGTATCTGTCTTAAATATCGTTGGACACCTGAACCGCGCCGTAAGGGAAGGGATAGAGGAGGGAGTGAAAGATGAAAGGAAGAAGAGGTGCCGTAGTGGAGGGCTCCGGAATAATTTCGACCACCTGGGGATCTTTAACGTGCACTGACATCGCACAGCACACCATACCCATTACCCAATGAAATTTTATGGGTAATACTGAAATCACATCGGCAAGAAAAAAAGAATGCGGTACCGAAAAATCATAATGCTTGGACGTTATGTGCTCAGAAATCATTGGTATGATAGTAAATAACAAATTAATTAAGGTAGATAATAAAATGGGGGCAATATTGGACTATCTATGAACGATCGCTGGACCCGCATGCTGGGGCAACATTGATAATTTTTCATCTCGCGGGCCAAAGCCCTAGCCCCGGAAGCTGGAAGAGAACCCCAGGGTCCTCTACGCGGACACCTCGCTTCGAAAGCACAGTGACCGTGCAGCGGTGGTGGTTACGTCAAAAGACAGGCTGATCGTCAGCGCGTCCGTTAAGGTAACAGACCCCGCAGTTGCCGAAGAAGCGGCCGTGGCCCTCGCACTCGCACAGCCGAGCGTGGACACCGTGGTCGCCGACTCATAGACAGCCTACGGAAGCTTCCGCAGGGGTGCAATCTCCTTCGCGGCCCGAGCCATTCTATCCAAGTGCAAGCCTCCGGAAGAGCCATAGAGCTCGTATGGATCCCGGATCTCTCGCAGGCAGCAGGCAACATAATCGCCGACCACCATGCCCGAGAAATGTCAAACTGGGCCGAGCACGAGCCGGAAGAGCTACCGTACCCGGTTACCAGCTTTCGGGACATTACTCGGATGTACCGAGAGGAAAGGTGCAGACTGCCAGAACCGCACCCCAAACTCACCAGGCAACAACAGACGACACTGCGTCGAGCGCAGGCGGGATCGCTTGCGCATCCCGTACTGATGAACCGCATGTACCCTGCGGAACACGATATGCTCTGTCTTTGTTGCAAAAGAGAAAAGGGCACGCTGCCACACGTCTTGGCAGTGTGCACAGAACTCAAGACCACCCCCCCCCTCCTCCCCTTCCCGCCAACACCCAAATCCTCAACCCCTTGAGCTATGGGAGACCTTGTTATCCAGCCCGCCCTACCGATACAGCTCGCACTGACGGACAGGGGCCAGGAGCTGCCGGAAACATATGGGTCCCGTAACTAGGGAACCACCCCGTCTGGTGCCTGCGTGCACCACCGATTTATTTCGGTCTTAATAAATGTTGATTCATCATCATTCAGTTACAGATCTATCAGTGTTGAAGTAATGGACGTTAAGTCGAAATACTGAACAAAATTTGTTTTTGCTCCTTGTTATAATTTGTAATGTTCTATTTTGAAAAGAAAATAAACGCCTCGTAAAACAAGCATATAACAAAGGGCTCATGATCTAAACAGCAGGAGGCTGTGTGGGTGTTCTTCCACCGGCAGGCGGGTATCATGAGAAAAGGAAAGGCGCAGCGACTGTCTCACCCGCGTGGACACCTGAACAGGGCTTAATCGAACAGGACAAAAGAACGAGTGAAATAATATAGAAGGCGGGGGGGAAAGGGATGCGTATGGGAGGGCTGCCAAATATTTTCCACCATCTCGGGTGCCCTCACGAGCACCTCATTGCATTCCGTTTGCACTCCGCCTCTGATTGTGGCCACTGCGGGCAAGATGCGACCCCGTGATCTACCGCCGATAAGCCATTGAGCCGAATGTTATTCAGCATTATCTCAGCGGTGAATACCTGACCCTATCAGAAAACCTTCCGAAGGGCAAATGTCGGATGTCGTAGGGGATGTTTCAGCCATGCAGACATGCTCAAAGTTAAATTTATTTTCCTGCATGCAACATCCACTGGGGAGGTGCGATGTTGAGGAGGAGAAAGGTGGAGGGGGGGGGGGGGGGGTGAAGCACCAACCCTGAAAAGGGCTTGACCCTTTAATGTTAGTTTTATGTCTACATAAGGGCAGTGCACTCTCATGAACCTACGGCCGCCCCTGTAGACTGCAAATACTTTCGGTTATTCCCTCAAGAATGATATGCTAGGTTAAAATGTTGAAGAGCTCCCGTGGCTCATTGTTTCCTAGCAGCTCGACGCTGAAATTGATGAGTCTTCACAACATCATTCTTAGCAGTATCGGTGCTGAAGAGTGCCGTTGAGACACACAAAAACAAAACAAAACAGGGTCTTGCCGATGTTAACTCAACAAGATCTCGGCAAATGACGTGCTTTAGAGACATGAGCAATGCTTATCCTCTCGCGTTTAATAATGTTTTGCAGTGGAAAAAAAATTGCTCTCGAAATAGTTGGCTGCTTATTTACATGTTGCTGGAAATAGTTTCAGGTATTACATGCCACTGATAAAAACATAACACGCATGGGTTCCTTTTGTTGGGTGCCCATTCTAAATGTACTCGTACTAAATCACCGGAGCCGCCAACCTCATGCAATTAATTATTCAATTAAAAGCCTTGAATCATTACTGTAGTATATTCTAGGTATGGCAACAAATAAATAGAAAATGTGTAAGGCATTAAAGCGATATGGTCTACAATTGAATTCAAATATGCTAATTGTTTCCGGATAAATTCAAGAAAACATAGATAATTGGTTGTCGCACTGTCTCACAAATCGCACAATAAGACGAAGTCAACGAACCGCATTTCTCAATTTTTAAATAGCACTTGCTATTCCTTTCCCAACTCCAGAAATATTTACGCTTAACTGCTTCTGTTCTTAACCGCGATTTCAAGCGGGAGTTGTTAAGCTTGTCTCGTTGGAACCATTGCTTCCTTGGCCGTCTTAAGAACGATCGAAGATGCTCTTTGCATAGGCGCCGTAGCGTTCCACGAATAGGACGAATGCGTGCTATCGAAAACCAGTAAGCAGGAAGTGCATTTAGGAACCTGGGCACACATGTGAGACGTGTTTCAGTCATCGCTGGATCTCACCAGCACATATTAACACAAATAAAACGTTTATCACAAGTGTGGTCTGCAGCAACCAGCCAATAAGAAAGCTAAGAGCTTTTGGTGAAAATCTCTCGACTTGGGAACTATTTTCCCGGATGGTTGATTGCCGCGCTACGCATGCAGTTCGGCTTGGCTTATTGCGGGCCATGAGGCATAGGAAAATGGGGCGTGTTTGGAGCCAATAGCACAACAAAACTTATCCGTTAATGAATAACGCACTGCTGGTAGTGCAAAGGTTGCGGGCGGATGCCTGGTGCGACATGCGGAACTACTTGCTTAAGGGGAATAATGTCGCCTAGTTTGGCTAAATCAGGACCAGGAATCACTAAATCACGGTGGCAGTTCGCAAGGCTATTAACTCTCTTAAAGAGGTATAACTTTTGCTTTAAACCTTCGACATCGAGGAGAAATATGAAGCACGCAGATGGCCTCGGTTTAAACACCTGAGAGAAAAAGGTCCTTCTCTTGAAATTTAGCCTTCCAGGTTTCTATTGTGATGAAAAAGTGCGTGGTTTCTTGCTTTTTTTTTGTAGTATTGCCGATCAGAAGAAAATATTTTGGTTAGCCAGCGCCTAGTATGCTATTCAAGGCGCTTGCAAAGCCCATTTGAAGGCTTTCTATATTGCACAGCTGTCATCTATGCAGTCACATTCTCGGCAAGTCATAAGCCTCGCTTCTGGGATCCCTTTTCTTTCTCACGTGGACGGCAGATGGTAATCACGTGTACTGTCGAAGACCGTGACTCAGAAAACTGTACTTCGTGTGGTTTTAATGCTATTCAGGCAAGTGTTCGATGAAGCGCCATATCACTTGGTACCATCACCATCAGGCTTACACCGCCCACTGCAGGACTCCCCATATCCTCTCCAATTAACACATCCCGTAACATCTCCCATAGCTCTCCAGTTGACCCTGTCCTGTACCATCGGTGGCCGCCTTACCCCACAAACTTCTTGATATGATCCTCCCACCTAAATTTTTGCCGCCCACTGCTACGCTTGCCTTCTTCGTTCTTTCTTTATTCTTTATTGAAACTTTACCCCGCAGCGCCCGAAGGCGTTATAGCAGGGGGGGGGGGGGGGGGGGGGGCTACAAAAAAACGACGTGTTTTATTCAGCACACTTGCGTTTCCTTTAACCGATTCTACTCACCAATTGTTTTAACAAAGAAGGAACTTACGCAGATGGTCGTCCTCGCGTGACATTTGCGAATTTTAAGACAGTGGTCTATGCGTCTGGAGACATAGTGTGGCTTCTTTGAGATAGATGTCTTTGAGATAGATTGGCCTCTTGGTTCCCTGCCACCTCCGTGTGTCCCCTTACCCACACAATTTTGTGTTGGATAAATGCCCCTGGTGCAACGAAAAACCCACACTATATCACATCACATGGGCCTGTCACAACATAGACATGGTCCCCAAAATACATGGTCCCCAAGTACGGAGCAATGGGAGAGACTGCTGTCCAGTGACCATCATCATCATCATCATCATCATTTATTGAACCCTTAAAGATCCCGTCTGGGACATTACATAAAGGGGGGGGGGGGGAGACAGTGATGTGAAACGGTCACACAAAGGCATGTAAGCATAAAAAAGCATAACAAGAATAACAAGAATAACAAGTTTGACGTGAAATTAGCGTCAGGTGATTCAAATAGAACAGAATATACATGGCAAAGCAGTAGTATATAAATTACACATTAAAAAGTACGGAAATCAACAAGGTCTGGTGAAGGTGAAGATCAACAAGGTCTGGTGCAGCGAGCTCAACGGGCGGCAGTGGCCAGCGGAGCCCTGGACTGAGGGCACCCTACCATTGATTGAAAGTGGGCGAGGACGATAGAGAAGACTCCCGGTCATAAAACCAAGGAGAGAACTCCTCTGAAGATGCCCCGAAACCGCAGAAAGAAGCAGTGGAGTACAATAAAGTTTTTTCCTCCTCCTCCTTGCCGCAACTTAGGTAGTCCTCGACCGCCTCTAACAATCTTTATTGCCACGTTAGGTGTCAGTAACAATTATAGGCGAAATTGAAAATACTGATCTAATAAAACGATTGTCAGGTTGATGCAGCCTGTAAAACCCCGAAAACGATTTTGATGCCACTTGGTATGGTGCCGCGATTCACCGATGTTTTTCCTACGTTGTGACCTCTTTTGTCTTTTAATTACGCTATGAATCTTTAATTTAAACTCTCGCTGATCACATCCCTGACAAAAAAAAGACTGAGTAACTTAAGAGATGGCGCTAAAGAAACTAGAATTATTGCTGCGTAGATGGTGGCCAAGCCTTTTGAAATAAACATGAGCGCTTTAGCAAGCATGGCGTCTCTGCAACATACGCCGTCTGTGAGAATGCTACTTTTCACTGCGAGGTGGAAACGACGCCACTGCGTCATGACTCGATTATAACACGAGCGTCTCGCCGCTCAGCCACTGTGCGTTTCACTTGCGAGGGCCGGTCAGAAAAACTTAATCTGAAGCGGGAAATTTGCCTTCAAATGCTTCATTCCAATAAATTGGCCTCTATGGGAGCTCCAGCTAGAAAAAAAAGAGTCCACAGAATGCATGGTAACTGCGGCGCGAAGCTTGCAAATTGCGTATTCTGGCACTCGACCCTTAAACCTTTTCAACGAACTGTGAAGCAAAATTTAAAAGAAGAAAATTTATTTGTATAATTCACATGTGTTTTATTTTTAAATAGCCGAGATGAAAATTTAGCCACATTTAAAATGATTATGCATGATTTTTATGTTAGATTTTTGGAACACTGACGTTTCACATATACAGGGCTAATTTCGTCTCTGACAACTTGTATGATCTGTGCAGTGCGAATTCCTTCGACACGGTATTTGAAGACAACTGTAAGGCCACCTGCAACGCCTTCGCCAAATATAGAGAAAATCATTAGGCTGGCATGCTTTCTTTGATCGAGGGAGCTGTAGCGCATTCAATTCAATTCAATTCCATTCGTTTATTTTCCACAGCGGTGCAAACACAAATTCTGAATGGTCGGCTGAACTAAAAGCCGTTCAGGAGTTCTAGGAGTGAAGAAAGCAATTCTTGAGCAATGGCTTTTGCAAAGAAACTGTGAAACGTACGTCTCACTACCATTCACGCGTGGCTCCGTTCCGTTTTCACACGACAGTCCCCTGCACGTGTTGATAATTATGAGAGGAGTATGCTAAGCAGTGGACGTAACCTGACTTAGGATGGAAACATTGGTGTGTATCGGGGAGTTTTCCAGGAATTAGCATGCCACTGAAGCTGGAAACTTGCTGTTTCCGAAACCATAATTTTTTTACCAATGATACGAAACACTGCGGCGTTCGCCAGGTGGCCATGAATAATGTGCCATCTGTTGCGATGTTACCTAGGTTAGAGCTCAGTGGTAATCTCGTAAGAAAAGAAAAGTCAAGACAGAGATCAGTTGGTTATGACTCATGGTTTACTTAACAAAAACTGTCATAGGCATGTTCAAGAACGTATTGGGAGCCACACGTGTTTCATCCCGACATAGTGACCGGACACATCATGCGCTAAAAACTCTATAAAAAGCAAGTGTGATATGTGTATTAAACAGTTGTGAGTTAACGCCTGAAATGTACTTGTCTGTTTCTTTGCCTCGTCGTTTGTAGTGTTGCGTAGTAGCGCGCAGTAAACCATGATCGAGAGAAGAGGATGCTGCAGAACTACCAGTTTCACCTCTTTACAGCGAGGTACGGCGGCAAGTTCGAGTGCACTACAAAGTGCTGGCAGGCAGCGGCCGATTGCCAGGTCCGAACATGCACTGGATACACCTGCAGGTGGGAGTAGGTAAATGCACCAATTTTCCGCTGTTTGGATGCCAGGCGAAAATTTCTACAGAGGAAAAAATGTTCTGCCATACCCGACTTCGTTAGAATTACTAGCTTCTGAATTTGCGTCACAGGTGAATTTGAAACCAGCAAAAAAACCACGCGCATTTTTTTTTACTCGGCACTCATTTCAGGTTACATGGGGCTCATACGAAAACTACATTTGAGGGAAAGACGACGAACCGAAATGAAGAAACCTGCTGCGTTATAAAGTCTGGTGCGGAGCACTTACAGGCTTTAACCCCCCCCCCCCCCCCCCTCGCGCTTACACGCTAATATCGTACGTAAATACCTGTGATTCCTACAGAAACGACTTCGTATACGGTACGAGCACTTTTACTTTACGCGAGATAAGCAACGTGTCATACTATAAAAGCAGAATTCATGCCACGCTCTATAGCTTTCAGACATACCTTCGCGTTGGTCAGTGCCACCTCTCGGAAAGCTGGGCAATATCGGTTTCCTAAAGGCCGCCTCAATAGGAACTCTTTTGGTCCTTGAATAAGGCAGAGCATGTATAAGCCGGGCGGCCACGCTGAATTGAAAGAAAGTAGCGATAGACCGCTGCGCTGGTTTCCCCAATCCTTGTCCCGTAGGCGCCAGTGCAAAACTGCAAATGATATTGAAACTCTTTTTTCTGAATGCTCATGCGCCAACGAACGCGCTTCTCTCAGCTGCCCCTTCGCCCTTCCATCATGGAGACGAGACACAGCTTACGAGGGCTTAGTGACTAATAAGTCCGGGACCCACTCCTCATCCGCACACGTTCTACACGAACCCGTCCAGCAGCTGTCTCTCCTTGGCGAATAAGCGGCTTATAGTAGGCGTTGTGAAGCAAGGCGGTGATAGGTAGTACTGTAGTACTTTCACGACACTACCGCTAATGTCGAAATTCTCCCGCGTTGTTTGCGTCGAGCAACCGTGCTGCCAACATCGAGCGATCATTCGAGCAATCCTCGCACACAGCTCGTGCCTCGTGCCTGACGCTAAGTTTGTCGTCATCAGATGGGGCAAGGCGTGGCAGGAAGACGCTGTGAAACTACTTCAATCTTGAGAAAAAAAATTACGGAGAGCACTTAAGACTATGTAAGCGCTTTGAATGCGACAGTATTGTTTTTTTTTACTTTTGCTTCATTTTTATTTACTTTTAAAATTTTCTTCTCTTCCTTTCTAAAGGCATACCTACTCATTAGCATACAGTCCTAAGCCAACGCATATACTTGGTTCGCCTCTGTTCGCCTAGAAGCAACACCGTTTTGTGGCTCGATTTCCCGCACCTTCGGAAGAAAATGGCTTGTTCTGAACGCCGCACGTATGCTGTTGGCCAGAGCTACTTACGTTCAGCTGGTCGAATGTAGGACAAATGCGATGGACACTATTTTTGCAAATACCCTGCCCGATAAGATGCTCAAGTCCATCAACCACTAGTTGTAACCCTCCGGCAACAGAAATACAATCTTCACACACTCGTGTGTGACAGTAGCATTCAAACAAATGCAACAACCGCAAAAGCACGAAGTGTACCAGCTAGCGGTGACCATCCGTATTACTTCAGGCGTAATCGTCATTTCGTCATTCGCAGCTTTTATGGTGAACTAAGTGCCCTACACGGACTTTTTTTTGGAAGCTGGATGCGATCTGGGTTGTTCTCAGCAGTTCCTGCCTAAACATAAAGTTGAGCGAAGTGCAAAATTACATCTGAGCTAACCGGAAGAAAATTGCTGTATTATCTTTCCCTTGAATTATTCTCTTGCTCTATTCCTGTGGCTGGCGACATATAATGTTGCATATAAAGGGGTATTGCGACCATTGTTGTGATTAGTTTTCGTCGTCTAAGCCGGGAACGCAAATTTAGTTTTAGTAAGCTAATGTGACAATTCCGTGCTTTCTTCGCCTACAATATTCTTGTGCGCGCTTGTTATTTATTCATTACCTGGGTGCTGCACACCATGAAAGAAAAAAAAATATACGTCATTATATATACTGATATCTGAGTTTTCTTGCGTTCTGCCTGGTGTATAATGCGCAAGCGCTTAGTTATCTCTATACCGAAGAATATAGTCTATGTATAGCATACTGGGTAGCTGAATATATCTGTGTACTTGTAAAACTCATTGTAATTGCTCTACTTCTATCATTAAGCGCGTAAAGCGGCGTGATAATAAGACTGACAAACACACACAACCAAAAGGCTAGCATTCACTGTTTGCTGTCATAAAATAGCATTTACGAGCTTTTATTTCGGCCCTTACATTCAAAAAAGACGAAAAGGATGCAGCCTGCAGTAAACTTGCCTCGATGTGATGAATGCAAGGCTGAGTGCAATGCACAAATAATTACCTTATTTCCCTGGGACACAAAGGTTACAACAATCAATCTAACGAGGCCCGTAGCAGTGCAGCGTGCAGCAACAATGGACCCAGCCTTCCTGAATATTTGAGTTCGTGTCGAGAGGGCCTAAACTGATTTTCTGCAACGCCTGTTTGTTAGTTAAGAGCTCAGGTTCTGCAAGGCGTTTCGATGATGTCCACTGCACCAGTAATGCACTTACCGCTACAAAGTCCGCGCTCGGCAGTATAAGACTAGATGGCGAGGTCAGTGATCACTCGAGGGCGAGGTCCGGGGGAAGAAATGTTCGATGTAAGGGACATGATTAGTCTTTATGATTGTTTTCTTACGACAGGGTACAATGACCCAAGCCGATGACAGGCCTATTGACCCACGAATGTTGAGCGCATTTCTCATTGCGACGAAAATGCTGCCGACAGGTCCGCCCGGTTTCGACAAAAGAATAGTGAAATGCAGCTCAAAATTACATGTTGTTCACAAGTGAAAACAAGCAACACTAATGACGACGTTGCACATGTGATGACCCTTGCAATACAATTACCGCAATAAGACCTGCCCCCTGTACGACGCAAAGATGAATACTGTACACGGAAGTAAAAGGCCGACTTCGCAGACGTGTGCATTATCACATGAGAACTGCATATGACAACTCGTGCCTTGACTATGTTTGCATCTCTTTCAAGCCCAGCGTTTTTTTTTTTTTGATTTAGTGAGTTGTAGCGAAACGATTGCTAGCTAATGAAACGCTGTTAACTTGTATATGTTTTTGTTTGCGCTGCTTCCAGTAAAAAGATACCCATTGAGTTGCAATCGACCGCCTATTGAGTCCTTGAGGAGTCTAACATTTGATCCAAAATTCAAATTTTATTGAGCTTGCATGTTAAAACGCCATAACGAGCTCTGCTGGAAGAAATCAACAGCAATTCATTTGTCCACATGTCAGTGAGTTGCGTTTTAGTTTCAGTCAACACTAACCCAGACGCGCAAAAGTCCATTGAATCTCAGTTAATTTCGCTCGTCAATGCTTTCCCTGGAGCTTACTTCTAATGAAACGCTCAATAAAAATCTGACCGTTAGTGTTGAGCGCAGAACGTTTGAGCAATAATTGTGGAATTGAAACAATGCTGCAATGCAAACAAAAAGACCGCCCCATATAAGCACAACAATAAAAGCATCTACAGGCACCCAGCGGGCAATCGTAAATTATTACCGGTCTCCCTGGTGGTTTAAACGAGCCGCATATTAGCACCCACAGGTTGCTGAGCGATAGCAGGAAACTGGGAGGGTTCCTTATACGCTGACACAAAAAGAGGCCACACCTTGAGTTCGAGAGATAATATAGAAATGTACTGCCCGTAACGTGTGGCCAGTTGCTACAACGCTTCTGTATGGGCCCGATATGCAGCACAGTCGCTTAGCTCACCATACGAAACTTAGCGGGACGGGGTAGGGGGTCTGGTAATTAAAACGAGCAATACGTGAAAGGTTAGCTCGCTGAGGGGCACGAATAATGAGCGCCAGATTCCAATACCTCCGCTCTCAAGGGGTGCGGCTCAAGTGATGACCTGAAGGCGCCCACCCCTGGAGTCTAGTGCTGATGCAGGGTCAGTGCAATGTCTTGGAGGCGTCTCCCATGTTCTAAAAATGAATCTGTGCCTTGGAACCTTCTTTGTAGCATTTACTCAGCGAGTATGCTTCTCGAAGCAACAAGGGGCGTGCCTCTATGACTTAAAGGTATTGAGATCTCCGCATCTGCTCCTGATTGCGTGAAACACATTGTCGCCGACTGCAATGAGCTGTACGGGGAGCAGATAGATCGTGTCCTCGGATACATTGATATGTCCTATGAGTATGCGCGCGTGCTAGAGGCCGAAGGTACATGCGAGTGAAAAATTGGTATTTTGAAGATTCAAGACTTTTTCCGAGTCTTATATGCGTCGAGAGACGGTACTAGAAAAACCAACCACCATGTACATGCAATGCCTTTGACCTCGAGCTTAGCCGAATCTTAATATCAAAGAAAGAGGACGCCAGGGCTTGAAAAATTGCAGGCTGATCAACTTACTGTCCGCTGCCTACAAAATATTTACTAAGGAAGATATTTACTAAGGAACAACTTTAGCCTTCAATCAACCAAATGATGAGCCAGGACTTTCTAAAAGCCACTCGACAATGTACGATATTGAGACTATTAATCAGGTGATAGAGAAATGCGCTGACTATAAAGGGCCCCTATATATAACTTGCAGAGATTATGAGAACGCATTTGACTCAGTCGACACCTCTACAGTCATGATGGTATTGCGGAATTATGATATGAAGACCGTTATGTAAAAATACTGGAAGGTAACTATGAAAGTCCCACAGACACTCTAGTCGTCTATAAAGACAGCAATGAAATTTAATAAGGAAGGGTGTCGGAAAAATGAGACAACTCTCCGATGCTATGCACGACCTATTTACAGGAGGTATTCAAAGATTTAGATTGGTAACAGTTGGGAATAAGAGTTAATGGAGAATACCTTAGTAACCTGGAATTCACTGATGATATGGTCTTGATAAGTCACTGAGGGGATGAATTGCAAACTACGATCAATGACTTAGATAGGCAAAACAGAAGAGCGGGTTTAAAAATTAATATGCAGAAAACTAAAGTAACGTTAAACAGACTCGGAAGGGAACAGCCGTTTACAATAACTAGCGAGGCGCTGCAAGAGAATACGATTACTTAGGGCAGGTAATGACGTCCGAGACTCGGAACGCGAGAGTGAAATAACCAGAAGAATAAGAATAGGGTGGATCGCGTTTGGCAGGTACTCTCAGATCATGAACAACGCAGCAAACTTTCACCAGGAAAAGAAACTGGTGAGTGTAGCGTTTAAAGACAAGAAGAGGGCAGAGCCAGTCAGAAAACAGGTGCGGGTAAACGATATCCTAATCGAAACCAAGCAGAAAAAATGGGCTTGGGCAAAACATATATTGCGAAGGCAAGATAACCGATGGCCGTAAGGGTAACATACTCGATCCCAAGAAAAGGCAAGTGTAGCAGGGGGCGGCAGAAATTTATGTAGGTGGGTGAGATTCAGGAAGGTGGCAGTGACTGGCACAAAAAGGATTAATTGGAGAATATGTCGTAGGCCTTTGGCCTGCAGTGGCCAGGCTGATGATTTTGATGATGATGATGAATATATCTCTGCAGCGATTTCTCTGTACGCATAAAATGTATTGGATCCGAACGCAAGAAAAAAATTAAACCACTTTTGGAGTGTCTTCACCTGCCGCTGCATCGGGTTTGAGTTCTTGTCTTTAAAATGTGTTATGACCGAATGTGTCTTGTGTGTAGTATTATTGAATTGCCTTTCTTTGCACACTCTTAAGCCTTTTTTCTTCGAAATTTGTTAAAAAACTTTAACGAATGCCTTATGCGTTAGTGTCAAATTTTTCTGCACGAAGACATTTTTCTCCTACACCTGGGCGTGTACGCAAGGAATGAGTGAAGCTTCATGCTACTTGTGACGCATTATAATTTCTTGTTAAAGCTATTCTTTTTTCCTTGTGATTTTTGTCAGCGCTTTGTTTTCATTACGAGAGTACAAGCACCGAGGGGAAAAGTCGTAGTGCCAACAGCTTCTTAATTGACACTTCAATAGGAAGAAAAACTAACTCAGGAAAGTTAACCACTTGATAAACGTCGTTTACGTGATTTCCTGTTTTTCTTGAGATGGACGAGATTTATTTGCTCTCAAAAGTTCTTTTGTCATCATCAATCATTAATGAAGCACGTCATTAGCATTCTGGCTGTCGTCTGCTTTCAAAGCTCTTGCAATTAATGGGCTCTAATTAGGCCACGACCCAAGGGTGGAGACCGGAGCTAGATGACGTGAAAGTATGAAACACGCTAATGGCACAAGTCCGGGTACAGCTTAGGCTGGGGCAAATAATCGGGGTGCCCTCACTACGGCGCTCCGGAGAAGATTCATTACGACTGTCCACTTCGGTCTTAGGTGCGGGCACGATTATAGTGCCAAGAGTGTAAGCCTCTCGCTCGCACGGAGAATTCAACAGGAGCTAATTGTGCAAGGAACACCACCAATGAGATCGTGAGTGCAGGTGCCGAAGAGCAAGATGGAGGTAGGAGGGCATAGATATCAGAAACAATTACCGCCAACAGAAAATTCTACAATGTGTACACACAGAACTGACGAAGTAAGCATTAGTCAATTAACATCTGTGAGGCGGAAGTTAGGCCCAGGAATAGAAGTTTTTTTTTGTTTATATCGCACTGAGAAACTTTACGCCTCATGAACCACAGAACTTTTGGTGCTACATTGTGAAGTCCGACAGAACTCTCTCTAGAAATAAGATCGACGACTCGGACATCGAAGAACACTGCGCCGTGGCAAGTGTTTTAAATACATACTCGTTTTTTTTTTCACGTATATCTGCACCATGCGAGTCGATTAAGGACCGACCTTATGAATGGCATACTTTGCGACTGAGGAACGTGAAATTCCGAGCTTGTTTCCTTTTGTCGAAGTCAAGAAATCAGTATGTCATAACCCTATTTCGAATGCATTTCTTAAACACAACGCACAACAAATGCCTCCATTCTTAGAGCGTCTTTTAACAATTATCTTTGAACTGCTACCCCATTCTAGGGCCTTTTTGTACTTGTCGAAATATCTTGCAACTACTACACAGCCATAAGGAAAAATTTGCTTTCTTTCTGGGCTAACTTCACCCACCATACTTGAAGGCAGGGCTTTTTAATGAAAAAAGACTGATCCGACTCGATGCACAAATGACCGCATATATCACTGAAGTACTTTTGTGTATAGAACACGAGCAGGAGGATTACAGAATCAGAGAACTTTCAAATTAATTACGCTTTGTATATTTGGAAAACAAATGAGCAGGTATTAGCCATGTTGCGATGAAATCATGTTCAGCTTTATTAAACTAGCCTGATTAAAATTTTTCAGGACACTGCGGCAACATAACATTGCCTCTTCATGTGCCAGGGCAGTTTCATGGCAAAAGGCAGCTTGTTTTTTTACAGTCGACTCTGCACCATTTTGAGGGACTTGTGTTCTTTTACAAAAGTCTTGGGAGGTTTCTCGACCATTAGAACTTATTAAATGACACTGCCCAAAGGTACGGAACGTCTCTCACGTTCCGTGCACTTATTTCTTTGCCATTCCGTTTTTATTACACAATTTGATGTTGCCGGAGCAAAGGTAGTAATAGTTGTAACAAGCATGCTGAAAAGCGCTTTCCTAGCAGCGAGGGCGTTAATCCTGCTTAAAAGAAAGAAAGCATTTGAAAAACCTTTGGCTGAAACTTGGGACTCATCGACAAAGCCCTGGCTTTACAAGAATGCACGCCTGGGACAAAGAAATCATCGTAGAAATAAGCAAAACGCGACAAGCGAGCCTCTATAGATTTGCTTGTTTTTAGCATTGCTACGAGAACAATGCACCGGCACTGCCTGGAAGCATGACAAAAGCTCATTTAAACAATGGCTCTGCGCAAAGCGGCACTGTAACTCTATGCCTTGCAGCTGTTTGGGATGCAAGAATAGCCTCATGCGTATTCAGCGACGAAATCATTAGCGACTTTGTGCACACCGGGCAAAAAATAAATAAAAAACTATGGAAGGAAGATAATCGCTTCCGTCGACACTTTGTTGAAGCTGTGAGGGTTCGAGCAAGATTACTGCTGCAGTTTCTTTGTGTTTCGTTTGGGCACAGGTGGTAAACGCTGGGGGTAATGTCCTTCAAATATCCTGGGACAACACGAAGCGACGAGCGATCTAATGACGCTCCCGAAAAGCAGTTATAACCGCCTTTCCGTCTCAACTATGCACGTGAAGCAGTGTATTCAGGACTCAACGTAACGCTATCCTACATAACAATTCTTCGTGACATTGTACGCTGACAGCTCGGAAGAAGAACCTTAAGATGAGGGAACAGATACCTGACCGGCACGTCTGCTACCCCTCGAGCTCATCGTCGCTTGCCGTCTGCGTTTCGAGGCCGCAAGTCCTTATTAAGGCGAAAGCCTTTATAGGCTCATGACTCGCGAGCGGGGATGTTCGCAGAAAAGTGTCACACTATAGCTGTCAATCAAACGGGGTTGAGGTGTCCACCGAGATTTCGAGATCTGAGAGCTACTGCCTCCTTTCCTCAAAACACATGCTTTCGCATTCCTCCACGTAAGCAGACAAGTGTCCTTACAGTCAAATTGTATTTAGCAATCAGTCAATTAGTTAATGAAGATTTAATAATTAGTAATTCGTCGATTGTGACGGGATAATTAGTAATTGACTAATTAATAAGATGGTAATTAGTTCATTCGTAATACTAGTGGTTGGTGAAGTATGTCGTAACTGGGAACTCAGTATACGATAATGCACTGCGCATGCTCATGCGCAAGGTGCCAGCAGACAATGCACCTGAGCTTCAGCCTACTGCGCATGCGTGTGACGTCACTGTGTCGTATTCCTGGCTCGTGTAGCGATTTTCGCAGCCTCCTGAGCTAGGATTTGTGTCGCACAGCGTTGCGCCAGGTTTTTTAAATGACCGTGGCCTGGTAGTAGGGTCATCAGGGTATGAAGACGTCTCACTCTTCGCTTTGCTTTGGAAAGGTGGCTTGACGTGCACTGAGAAAAAAAATGCCGAAAATAGAACTATACGATTAAAAATAAGCAAAAAAAGCGATTATATCTGTGTAAAATTGCACATTGAGAGTTTGTTTTCTGCGTGTTCTTCAGTTCGTCGAATTGCTTCCGAGGTAAAAAATAATAAAAATAATTGGTTTTTTGGGGAAAGGAAATGGCGCAGTATCTGTCTCATATATCGTTGGACACCTGAACCGCGCCGTAAGGGAAGGAATAAAGGAGGGAGTGAAAGAAGAAAGGAATAGGTGCCGTAGTGGAGGGCTCCGGAATATTTCGACCACCTGGGGATCTTTAACGTGCACTGACATCGCACAGCACCCGGGCGTCTTAGCGTTTTTCCTCCATAAAAACGCAGCCGCCGCGGTCGGGTTCGAACCCGGGAACTCCGGATCAGTAGTCGAGCGCAAGGTAAAAAATGTAGACTGAAAGTTGGTGCAAAAAATCAGAAACTGCGTTGTCCTCTCATAATACCTTATGCAGCCAGCTTTCAATATGTCTCGTGAAGCATGTCACAGCCGTCATCTGAAAGCAATCGTAAAGAGAGTAACTTAGAAGGACTTTGGTGTAGGCCAGTTGGTATGACATCGTGAAGAGAGATGTGCAATAGGTCCGCCCCTCACGCGCCAGACAAGAACCTACACAACACACTCAAACCATTGTAGCCTCCTCTTCGCGTGCGATGTGAGCGTTTCAAAGAACACGAGAGACCAGCTACACAGCAGACGCTCCATTCATGCCATCTGTGCTCCCCCAAAACTCAGTGCGTTCATTTCTACTCCGCTTTGCTTGATGTAATACTTTCGGTCGATGCTGTAGCATTGAAAGTACGGACGCGAGTTCAAAGTGAAAGTCTGCAGCATCATGTAAGCCTTACTGCTCGAAAGGAAGGAACCGATAAATGGGTGTTCTTCGAAGGCTGTGGCTTGTTTGTATTAAGTTTCCAAAGGCCAGCTTCGTAAGACGAATGGAATCGAGAATCGCTTATCTGAAAATGATACCCACTTTTCTCAAGCAGCAGTGGACCGGAATAGTTGAACTTTTTTTTTATGTAGCATCCTCAGCCGCTTCTGAATGGATGGCTGCCTTTCAGAGCAGATTTAGTTCTTTGTCCAACGCTTTGTGGTCTCAGAACAGGGTCACCGCAGTAGCTGAAAAGGAAACAAATATCTGAACAGTTTCGTTTGCTATAGGGAAAAAAAGACGATTAAAGTAGACCAGATGAATTTTGGTTGCCTGCTTTCACTATGGTGTTCTCAATGCACGCGGATGTAAAAAATACCGTTTCAGGAAGTTGCGTCCGTGCTGAAATCATATGATACATGCTCGCCACTCACTTAATATACGCATCATCCAAAACGACTCGCGCGTATATGCTAAAAATCCATCGACAGGCAGCGAATAAATACCCTGAAAAGTCACACTTTCCATTCTACACTAGGCAGCGCTTCCTGAACGCAAAGAGCTTACCGTAAACTGTTTGGCAAAAAACAGAGTTCCCCATTAACATTTTTTGTTTTATTCTAGAAGTGTGCATTTATAGATGATGGCGCGGAGGAATAAACCTTGGCCATAATGGCAGCACCACTGTCACTGCATTCATAAAGTATTTCAGCCAAAAAAAAAAAGAAACGGCGTGTTCAAAGTGCAAATTTGTGATATACTGTGGTAATGAGTCCATTAAGCTTGGTTTACTAGGATTTTAGGCCGAAAGTGCTTTCAATCGAGTTGCTAATCAGTCTATTCAGCTTGGCTTTCTAGGAGTTTAAGCCGAAAATACTCTCAATCGATGATGAATTTACAGCTTTTCGTGATCCATATGAGCATCACATTTGGGGAAGCCTTACTGTAATCGCTGAGTCTTCCGGTTGAGAACTGCAATAGTTTTAGACAGTTAATTTACTTATTTCATTGTCCTAACTTTCATTCATCTATGTTAGTGAAATTTCAAACTTAACGGTTTTTCTTTAGCATCACAAAGAAACAACTGCAGTGGCTTTATGCCGCTGTCTCTTGCACTCACTCACTCGAAAAAACAAACAAGCAGACACATTGACCCTTGAATTCGGGTCGGCTGTATTCAGAGTCGCTCTTCATGAAATTAAAACAAATTATTCAGTTCCATTCTTTCCCAGAGTAGGGCGCTTCGAGGAAATTACTGGGACATCCGAAGGCCATGCACGAGCAAGGCGCTCAATTCGTTCACTACTCCCTTTGTACAGCAAGGGCAAACATTGATTCTGTGCGGCAGCTCTGTTTGCAATCTGCGTGTCCTTTCGAAAAGGCCGCAATGGGGCGAAGGTAGTGGGAGGCGCCGTCGAGGGGGGGTCTCGCAGCAGCGGCGGATTCCAGAGAGTAGATTGAATCAGACAGTGGAAGAGAACGAGCGGAAGTTTGCGGTCTGAATCTCTGTCGGTGGGGGCTTTGATTGATTGCTGAAGGGAACAAGCTGTTTGCCCTCGAGTACATGCATAGACACATGCACGCGCGCGAGGGTGCACTTGGAATTTGATTGCCTCCTAGAGAACAAACAGCGGCTTTGACTGCTTGCAAACGGCGGCACCGCCGTGCGACTTCTGTGCCAGACACGATGGCACGATGGGAACGATTAAAGCGAGCGAGTATGGAGAACATTCACGCCTCTCAGAGAGTTTCATGCCTGGTCGATAATCTGTGAAAAACTGTGTCACATCAAACCAAACTACGGCGCGTCTTGAAGATTTGTCAGCTCGCTTTGAGGCTCTCTACCAACAAGCATGAGTATTGCGTAGCATTGTACGCAGCGCTTTGTACGCTTATTGCGGCGATATAAAAAAAAACTAAACTGTTGCGCTCGCTGCTAAACGAAGGCAGCATATTTGAAGACATTGCAGTAAATACGCCTGTGAGTAGTTGCAATTAGGTGTCCAGTCTTCGGCCCGCCTGCGGTGAAGTTTTCAGTGACATGCACGTGCATTCATTCGTTTTAGGCTGTGACGTACTACTCCCGAATGCGACAAAATGGCTGATGCTTCCACCATTTATGACAGACAAGCTCTGCTATACCGCAATATCGCTTCCAAACGGAAGAAGAAACAGGTAGTTTATTCAGCTGCAATCCGCTTGCACATCCTGCGCAGTGTAACGAAGGCAACGGAACGAACCGATAGCGATCAGAAAACGCAGTGCTCGTACAACACGCACAGCCAAGAGTGTCTGCTGAAGCGTTCGGTGTGACCCACGCATGCGGAATTTTGGGTCTACGAAATCGGTATGTGCTGAAATAAGCAAATGAATTCGTACGCTTAATAAAGTTTTACAAATATAGTTTTCATATCCTATTCGCACGGTATTCGTACTACGTCCATGAAGTCAAACATAGTCCGTATTTATATTCGGGATTTATATTCGGGCTGTTGCGAATGCGTTGTCCCATTGGTTCGTATAGAATACGTATGCTATATAGCTTGCATAAAAGTCATACGAAAAAACATTGAATAATGGAAACATTCATGCTGAAATTTTTAACAAGGATATGTCTGTAACAGCTTAAATGTTCCTCATAGAAGCTTTCAAATATTTTAGCAGTCGTCGCATGCTTTTTTTAAGCGTTTGAAAATGAGCTCCGTCACACGGCATTTGCACTAAATTAGATTCTTTGGTTTCTAGCAGGCTTGACACGGTTAGCAGTACAGGATTAAGACGTCTGTAGGTCGACGGCGGCGAAAAAGAATAGGAGAAGCCGGCGATGCAGCGCGCGTTTGAAGGTACCAGGAGGCGTAGTAGCATTTCGTTCACACTTATTGAAACCAGCAAACAAAGATACGAATTAAGAGTACTGTTTGCTCGCCCTTTGAGTGAGGGAATGAATGAATGTGAAAACTGTTTTTCTCTCTCCATTTTCCACCCATGCCACCTTTCGTTGGAGTAAGCGGAAGCTTTGACGGTTGAGTCGACATTATCGGAAGAGCGCAAAGACCTGGACATAAAATCAGCGACATAAAAGCGAAATAAAATGTTAGCGCCCTGTGTTTGTCCGCTTTTGGCGCGCACGTCGTTGCGCTGTTTCCATAATTTGTTTGGAGAGTCAACTTTGCGACAATGCTTCATTATCGTTGGCCAGGACACGAATATACAATCCGCCAATGGTGATAACGTCTAGTTTCTGTGACGACGTCCATTACGTTTATGATTATGAGGGAGCCTTTTGCTACCACAAGCGCTGCCGCGGCGCACACTTAGTGAAACGCGCCTCATGAGTCTTCCACTGCAACAACTTGGATTCAAAGAGACAAGACTTGTGTTCCCCTGCGTGTCTCCTGACTGCTGAAATTTTTAAATATGAGGTGCAGGATCAGACAAGTATGAATTTCTGACGAATGTTAAGCAAAAAAGGCCGTAGGTTTCTCTATGCTGACTCCAAATGATGGAGCGATGGAGTGTGGTGCCCTGTTGCGCGATGTTGCGCGACCTTCTCAGAAGCACTACGCTCCGCGTGAGTATTTTCCGAAATGGTGCTACGTTTTGCGCCCGCACGTAACGGCACAGAACTTTATAGCAAGTTTTGCATACTGCAGATAATGGTTTGGCACCTGCGCAGCACCATCAGTGGGAACCGCCAATAAAGGGACGCTATGTTTGTCCAACTTATTTTTAAACTTATTCCACTTGACACTTTACCTTTTTATAGCTGCAATACAACTTTTACTTTAAAAAGTAGACGCTTATGATAGCAAGAAATATAGAGCAACACCTTGAAGGTCACATAGATCGCGGATGAAGACGTGGTGGGTACATGTTTCAGTTCTTGTGGTCAGAACCAGAGGCTTGTTAAGCATAGCTTAAATGACCCTCTGTGACACGTAGTCGACCAGGCAACAGCTTCGATCCTCCAGATGTTTTCTTACAGCAGCACGGTGCTCTCACGTCATTTGCAAATAAATGTGTAGGTTCAATTGCTAATAAACCGTCTTCATCTAGCTCACCTGTATCTTTCATGATCGAAACTGACGATGTAACGCAGTTTGCAAGTAAACATGCATTAGTTCGATTTCACCTAAAGTTTCACTATGCCCCTGATGCTGCCGATGATGCCGGTAGCTGTAGTCGCTTGCGGATCGGCATGACAACCATGTGCGGCAAAATTTCTTTTCTGAGCAAAACCAGTTTATTGGCAAGTGTACCTTAATTTTTCATTAAACTCAAAACTCCTCACTGCAACCTTAGGTCTGCAACTAAATGAATTAACTAATTTGGTGCAGAAATGTAAATTTCAAAATGCAACCCACTGAGTGCGCCAAGTGAAACGGCCACCGTCAATACCCACGGTTTATGCCCGACGTGGTTTTATTCAGTACCTTGTTCAAGGCTGTGTAAAGCTTCAGAGCAGCGGCAAAGCAGTGAGGTTTAGTCCTGGCAGCGCACGACAGATTGCACAGGATCCGTGCTGCGACGGAGCAGCCCCAAGAAATTCACAGAAGTGCAGTTCTCTGCCAAGCCAGGAGTGGCTGCGGTGCTCCTGTCAGACAACAAAACTATCCCACTAGCTATCAAGTACCGCTGCCTTGGTTTCGTCCTCTGTTCATCGCCAGATGCTCTAAGAGAGCACGAGGAGCACCTCAGGCAAGCCTGCCAGAAAACCAAAGCTGTGCTGCGCCGCCGGTCAGTGCGGGGCTACAACAGATACTTCCTCGTTCGCGACCTATTCAAAGCCCGGCACGTTCCTTAACTGACATCTACCGCCGCTGTGGTGTGTATCGTACGTTATGATGTTTAGTCTTAAAGACGTGGTACTAGCATAGTTGTACTTTCCTGATGACGCAATGTGACTTATCAGGGGGGCGGCGGAAACAGAGCAACACCGAAAACGCACCGGTCTATCGCCAAGTCTCATCGCTTTGTGCGGATGCACCAGCGGGCAGCAGTAGGCGACGGCCGTCGCCATGAACATCGTTTCATGGGGTTACCACTTTCCCCACTTTCATGCGGTTGCCATTTCGTCTACAAGTAAAGTGTTCATATGACTCAACTGTACAGTGACGACACATGATGGTTGGCAAAACTGGCTGTCATACTGTAAGAGTGAGAGGCTTCCTCGTTAGTTCAGCCAGCTGCCGAACAGAACTTTCTTCCTGGCACGAATGCGATATCAACGTTCTCTCTTGTGGTTCACGACGCCGAATTAGTTTCCCGATTAAACAACCGGTGTGAAAAAGGCAGTGCGTAGGAAATTCAGAATTTGACAGCCTCGCGATTAAGGGTGTAAATCCAAAAAGAGGCATCCCAGCAGATCGGCGCTTCTTTTTCGAATGAGCATTCACAAGACAGGTCTATTCGGTTTCTGGCGTCAAGACGAATTTTTATTATTTAGAGGTGGACGGTTTGAAATTAAAAGGCCTACACCAACAGTGTACATGCATGGACGTGGGTCTCAAGTTATTCCGTGCCATATTAAGCGTATGCAGGCATGGCGCACTATGCTAGCGAGAGATATGGCGGCTTATAATAAACTCCTATGTGTAGCGGACTTGCTTTGACTCATCCCTGTGTTCTGCTAAATTTCGTCCTAAATAAGAAATTTTCCCCTATACGCTAAATTTTGTGCTTTCCCGCCGAAAATTACTCTAAACATATATCTCGGCTTCCCAGTACATGGCGCGCTTGTGCTAATTCCCAAAATGCCTCTCTCATCATCTGTAGACTTCATTATATTAGTTGTAAGCTGAGACAATGCCCACAAAAATTGATCTCCAGGAAAAGAGTGTTTTTTTTTGCGTTCTGTGCTATATGGCGTCTCCAGTGCCATTCCTGCAGCGATTGAGAGCTGTTTGATCATTGGCTCAAAAGCGATGCTCTTTTAAACCCAAGCATCAATTTGAATCTGTGTACATTCTGAAACCCCACTGTTCTTCTCTCAGTTAATGCACAATTCGACAGCAACTTCTGTCCTAGACAGCAACTCCTAGACAGCAACTGCTGTCCTCAAAATCCTACCTGTTCACATGTTCCCCTCGGGGAAATGGCCAAACTACCGGTAAACCAGAGTGGTACTCAATCTTGATCACTTGCTCATCCTTGTCTTTCTTGTTCAGTGCAGTTGTGGCGAAATGTTAACAACACGAACCACAGGTCTAACAACAAGAATGTTGTTAAACCTGGATTTTGGACCGTTGTAACCACTTCGCATACAGTTCTTGTGCACGAAATGTATTTATTATAATAATACGACTCTGAAGAAAAGGCAATGCGGAGCACGGGATAGGGTATAGTACCTTGGTTAGTTGTTCCACTCATTGGTTAGAATACTTTCCGGTGCAATTTCTGAAGAACTAGATAAACAGCGCTACGGAAGACGAGACAAGAGAAGGACAAACACTAGCGCTTCTCTTGTCTCGTCTTCCGTAGCGCTGTTTTATCTAGTTCTTCAAAAATGTGCCAACCAGCTCGTATTTGCCCTCTTCTGGCCTTCGGGTGCACTCGCGTTGATATTCGTAATATGCCACTATCGTCACGAAGGTCCCTCTTGTCGTTGCAACCAGAGCACTGGTAGTTGTGAAAACAGTCAGAAAAACTAGACACACTTGCGTGCAGGCTCCTGCTCCTTTGCGGAAATCTAAGGCACTCTGCACAATCCACTTGTCACAAGCGTGCAACATGCGTAAGCAGGGCAGTTGGGAACATTCCCTTTCTCGACCATGTATTCTATTCTGGAGCGGTCTAATGGTTGTCTTAGCACTGAAGTCCCACAGAAGCTGGAGGTATGGGCCTTCGGATCACTGCTCCACGTTTATCAAAGCACAATATGTATTTGTGGCCGGTGCTAAAGGCGAACAACTTTCGAAGTGAAACAAAATGTGGTGACACTTTGTTACACCACCAGTACGACAGCGCCAACGCTTAATCACTTTTCCAGGATACTGCTTGCTTGTTTAAAGCGGACGTATGGCGCGTATAAATTATGTTGTACATACATGTTCTTAAATAAGTGCTTGCAGGACTGCCGTCTTTTGGTGAAAGCTGGGAACTGCATTTTTTTCTTGGTGACTCTCCCCCATCTCCCTCGGCCTTATTGTCCTCTCCTCTGAAAAGAATTCACGACGACACCTATCTCTTATGAAAGACACGTCAGTATTCGTCACTCGTTGCTTGAGGTGCAATAATTACGCGTAAAGATAAGGCAAGGAATACAGATGGAGTCCAAGCAGGACGTGTGGAGGGGTGGTGTGGAAATGTGTAGATAGCAGCGAATTATCTAGGCTCCCTCAACCCGTAGTTGCAAAGGCCATTAATTACATGCCTCCTGATATGTCTTGAGAGGGGCGCAGCGGTTGTATGAAAATGAGGGCGTCTTTAAGGATCTGGATAATGTATGTTCGGGAGACAGAAAATGATGGGATAAGGAATGTTACTTCGCCAAAAAGCAAAGAAAATGGTTGACCTGTGTAGCCGCTGGGAGGGTTACGGTTGACTAATGTCTCTTCCTGTATGATGAATAATGTCAGTTAGGACCGGAGGAGCGGAATTCAGAGTGGTCAGAGTATTAATGTTGATGATTACAAACCGGCATCATTCCTTAACGACTGGACGAGTTGCTTTTAAGGAAGGTTAGATGATCATTTCTGGCGACGTATGCGAGATATTCAAAAACAGAAAGATTAAGCATAGTAAAAAAAATATTCAGTACCGCCTCATGGCACCGTTATCAATGTGACTGTCAGTTTAAAGCGTTATGAATTTTTATAATTATTGCTTTTTGCAGCGTGAACAAAAAGTAAGATTCGGCGGAATATGAAAATACGTTATAAATTAAGCAGCTCCTCTAGAAAAGGAATTTGATTTCTTATTTTCTTTAAGTCCTAGCCGTTAGCATACGATACGTATTTATCTTCCTTTGCACCTTTAACGGGGAATGTAGAAAACTGCTTCAGTTAAAACGTCTTTGGAGGCTATTTTCAAAGCACAGAGTTCTCGCGCTGTTTTCACCAGAAATGTGTTGATTTTTATAGATACTTGTCAGCAAAGGCTGCACAGTTTGCGTCACCCAAAGCTGAGCAACCTCTTTGACTATTGTTTGGCTTTTCCAAGGTGTCTTTTTCTTCGCTGTGACTCTTGCTCCTTCATTAAAAATGTGCTGTTAAGATCATTCTTTCTTCTAATCCACTCTTGCACTTATTTATGCACCGCAGCTTTTCCGTTTCTTATTTATCGCTTTCTTATTTCTCTCTTGCGCTTGGTGTTTGTCTGTTATTTTAAATGAATGAGCTCATGTCTAGAGGGATATGCACTATACACGAAAGGTGTACCCACTGAAAATATTTAGTGCTTTGTTCGTCGCAGTTTTCTTGTCTATTTGGGTCTCGTGATCACTGGATTTCTTGCCCTCGGGATGATGAATATGGTCGCATGAATTTCAGATAGGCGAGTTGATTCTCAAGGCATGTGAAGAACATGTCATGAATTTCAGGAAGGATGCTAAAAAGATGCACCCCTGGCTTGAAGTCATATGCTGCCAATATAAGATTGTTTCCAAATAGCCTCTTTTTGTTTAAGACAAATAAAATATAGGCAATTATTTTAGCACGTCAGAAATAAGCCAAAGAGTTTATTTTCGAGTTATATCAAGTGCATAATATTATACCTGTTTTATGTGACCGTTCCTTCAAGGCCAGTTGGTTCTTAGATGTATCAAGTAAATGACTTGTGCAGTAGCACGGGGAAGGCCATCCGGAACCTACCTTTGTGAAACACGCCGTCGCGCTGAGTCAGGTTTTAGACAGACTTATATATGCTGTACACCCCTCAATCTTATAAGTGGAGACTGCGGGCCGTTACCGTTGTCTTCGTTTTTGTGCAACGCAGTGCCGAACATTGCCATTGCGTCGGTCCGGTGACCCGAAACTTGCTCTAACCTTTTTTTTACTCGCCCCAACAACTTATGTAATACTTTCAAAAAGGCTCCTGGTTCTTAAGATGTCTCTTATGCAGAGCACGTATCTCGAGCACAAGCATAAAATATTTAACGCAGGTGAAAGTCTTAAGCTAGCACTTTTACACAGCGATTTCACTTTTACGTGCCGCTTCCATAAAGGCCACTTCGTTCCTAAGGTAAGAACGATGACATTTGTTTTAGGCACATATAAATGACTACAGCGCAAGGTGAAATATTTAGGCTAGCATTTTTCACATGCCATTTTGAAAAAGATAGGATGGTTTTTAAGATCCATTTTTAGAAAATTTAACAAGTGTCCAAGAGGCATTGATGACTCCTGGGCTTAAACAGGCACTCTAAATAGTTTCCTAAATAGAACACAACGCTCAATCTAACGGCGAGGTAGGATTGATGACCAATTATAATTTTTAGTCGGGTAACCGACCGAATAAGTCTAGATATTTTCCATTTTTTCTAGGGCTTCATTTTCCTATTTCATAACATTTCTTCAGGTCTTCTTGAACAAGTTTGATGAAGAAGTCTGTAGAATACACTGCGTGAAATCCTGAAAAGGCTTATTCAAATCAGAGCAGAAACAGAGAGTAACATGAGATATTCTTCGTATTCTCCTCTATTTACTGTGTACTAGGGGCAGAAGTAATGACTGCTTAATAAGTGCAGATAATGAGTACCAAATTTTCGCGTCTGCAGCGGGGCACAGTTACTCGTGACGCTTCTGGCGCTTGGTGCCAGCAATGGTGCCTCAAGAGCCGTGTTCAGTTTTGATCACCACTGCTCTAGAAGAAGGCTAACGGCTTGAGAATTAACTTCTCAACTAAACAAAATGAAATCTCTGGGATACAGTTCTGTACAGGATATGTTCGTTCCTTACTCACCTGAAGAGGGATGTTTATAGGTGAAAACTGCGTGCAAAAAGACGGAGACGAGAAGTAAGCCATTGAAAAAAGTATAACTTGTTCACAACTTGGGCCTCCTCTGCACAAGAAAGGGCGTCTGTAAAAAGGAAGATAATTTGCATTACCTTCCTTGGACAGTCTTTTATTCTTGTGCCTGGCCAGTATTGTTAGATGCAGGCCACAGAGGATAATGGTCTCATCATACATGCGGCTGGCTTGTGGCTTGCCAGCGCAGCTTGTAATACTATACAACATTTGCTTCATTCATTAAAATGCGTTTGTTGCAATTGGCTCACGTTGTCCAAGCTGCCATTGCGCCATGACATTTGATCGGTATCATTTGTAGTCGAACGTCCCACCTTGTCCCACATGCATGACCAGTACAGACGGTTCCCTGTGACATGTAAAAATCTCATCGTTAGAACTTTGCGGTGGCGTATTTCACGTCGGGCAAACATTTTGAGACTTTGTTTGTTGCTTGCAGCTGAACTTTTCTACTCATTCGTCGCAAAGGTGACGGCTACGCTTTTCGGGTGCATGCCTGATTATCATTGCCTCCGTTAACCTTGAATTCTGATGAACACTTCTCTAAAACTGAAGAATGAGCAATATTTCAATGAATAAAAGCTATCAGGTTATAACACGGCGGCATTGCAATCACTACTCTGGCTAAGAGGATTTCTTTCGAGGGTGCGATGGAAGCTGCTGAACTCCGCGCCCATCATATTGGTTGGGTTTAGCAAGACGCATTTACTTTAGTGAGCATTGTTTCTGCGAGTTCCTGGTATTATTTTAGATTGATACGCAAGGTTAGATGACGAGAATGCTTTTATCAAGACGAAGGAAAGAAAAACAACAAATTTTATGCCAAACGGTATGCTGCCGCTTCAGCTGTTAATGTTTTCTTTATATTCCACTCTTTTAGAAAATATATTAAATATCCACGATTCGGATAGATTTCGGTCGCTGATGAAAGCAAAGCAATGCCGTAGAGGAAATGCCCGTGTTGATATGGCTATGTTTCTTTCAGCAGCTATTCTAAAATATTTTGCCGTGTATTCATGACTGATGACTTTATCAACAAAGTATATTTCATAGTGAAAGATACGCGGTAAAATGAACTGCGATTTCCATTATCATTTTCCAGTGTAGTGACGGAAGGAAAAGAAAAGATACTAACAACAAAAACGCTGCACGATGAACCAGTGCGAAACTTGCAACTTCTTTAACCCTTTGGAAACGGTTCTCTGATACGGAGATGATTGAAGAAACACGCATAGCGGCACAAGCCCGCGTTACACAGTTGTACGGTTGACAAACGACTGCTTAACCGGCGCCATCTGTCATTCTCGTAAGAAGCCAACGATGTGACCCCGGTTAACGACGGCAATAAGTCTTTTTGCGTCCTGATAAAAGCCAGTGAGTGCATTCAGACTGGGGAGGTTTTCTCGACTGGGATGCATTTTCTTGCATCGTATGCTGCTGCGCCCGTAGCCACAAAACGACAGATGGTGGGCAAAGAAATGATTGGTGAGGCAATCTCGCTGCCGTCACTTGATGTTTGCGCTCCCACCTTTTTTTTATTTCGGCAGATATAAATGCAACAGCCAGATGGTTTTTAAAATATCTGTGTTTTGTATTCCACGAACTAACTTGCTCCGAGTAACCCATCAGAAAAGATTTCAGCTGGTGTCACATTCTGTATAAACCCAAAAGGAAAAATTGCACTGCGTGTGGCATGATGATGGGAGCAGAAGAGCGCCGAGTGTCGCCAGGGCTTCTTTGAAAAGTCTGAGCTAGACACGGCTTGTGGCTGCTCTCGTCTGTCCCATCAGGCTAGCTGCATTAGCGTCGGTCTCTGCGGATGACACTGTCCTCTCCGAGAAGTTTATTTTTATTAGCTTTTCGTATAAATGCGGCTTATATTCTTCGGGCGTTTTTCACTCCTGTTTTTGAAACAGGATAAGAAGGGCCATTAGTGGTTCTGACCTGCCATGGAAAAGGAGTGCAAAGTTTTCCGCACGGTGCTACTGTAAGATTTTCGTTCTCAGTACTTTCGTAGTAAGTGCAAATAAGATTGAGTCGAACTTTTTCGTTATCAGAAACTGATAAAAAGCGGTGTTATGATCAAGGCGCTGTAGCTTGAAGGCCTTTTTCAGTCTCCCGTGTCCGGCATCAGGTATTTGCCACATGACAGCAGTTCTCGCTGCTGCGTCTGAAGTTGCGTTTGCAGACGTGTAGCCTCGAAATATGAAATCCGATACTTAAGGGCAGAGAGGTAGCTAAAATGAAAAAAAAAGATTTTTGGCTTTCTCCTCATCTCGAATATCTAAACATTCTTGAACATTATTCAGTGACTAATATGTTTTCCTTATCTTTAGCACAGACAAAACAGCCCGGTTCTCAAAATAAAGAGGAGAGTGGGCTCGCCTGATTTGTTTGGAGTTTGTGTTCACTTGCGTTTCTACAACAGAATGAACTTTTCGAAGTTTAGGTGATTCTTTAGTTTAGTTTAGTTTATTGGGGTTTAACGTCCCAAAAAGACTCAGGCTATGAGGGACGCCGTAGTGAAGGTCTCGGGAAATTTCGACCACCTGGGGTTCTTCAACGTGCACTGACATCGCACAGTACACGGGCCTCTAGAATTTCGCCTCCATCGAAATTCGACCGCCGCGGCCGAGATCAAACCCGCATCTTTCTGGCCAGCGGCCGAGCGCCGTAACCACTCAGCAACCGAGGTGATTCTTTACCAGGAGTGAAGTACAGCTGAATGGTTTGTTTTACTTTTTGTTGACCTCTGGCATGTTTTACTTTACGCTCTTCTAACCTTGTATGAGACGCGTGGTTTCTTGACTGCACTGCTGTTCTGTATTTTAGATTTCTGTTGGAGACTTAGAATACAAGCTTAGAACTTTTTGAGCCGCGTATTTCCAAATGTTTGCTACCGACAGTTACCCTGCCGAGGGCTACGTTCGAAACACCCCGACACTTGGTGCGCGTACAAGAGAGAGATGACGAACGAACATTTGAGGCTGAAATACTTTCCGGAATCTGCTTTTCACGTCGCGAAAACTTTCTTGCAGAAAAAAAAACAACAAAAAACTGAGTCATACCTTCTTAAAGGGCACTGCACCACTTTTTGCGAATTCCGCACTATTGAAGGATTCAAATCTACTTAGGATGCATGTAAAGCATGCCAAGTGTTTTTGCGCTAGTGTTTAAAATAGTGACGTAATCGATGATTAAATTTTGAGGCTTCTTCTCGCAGTACCTCTTATTACCGCTGCCTGCAGCGCCTAGTTGCATCTTACCAAACAAGGCTTGGGGTCCTTTGCCTTGAGTGGCGATAGTTTTTTTTCTTGAAAGCAAACATTGATGCGCTGGAAATGTACTGGTAATTTCGATGACGTCATGATGCGCCCCCCCACTTGGAGCTGTGCGCTGCGGAGAAGCCTTACGGCCGTCTCGATTTCAATTGGTGGTTACGTCAATATTTCAAATGACAGCCCGACAGCACTTCGCATGCTTTACCTGCAAACTCCACACATTCTGCGTCTTTAAGCTGGACGATTTGTAAAACCTATGCAGTTGCCCTTTATCAAGTGTTTACACCAGAGAAGCTAACGCATCCTTTGAAGTGCCATCCCTCGAATGTACATCTTAGGTTTAACTATGATATACGCAGCGCTTAGATTCTCAGTGATGTCATCATCTGGGATAATGTCGTGTGATAATCTCAATGACAGCCCTATGACATGGGATATCTCTTGGGTTCAATACAGCGAAATGTTTCTTTGACGTGGAGAGCTGTCAGAAATATCTTACTGGGAGAGATGCGCAAAAGATCATAACAGTGGTCGAAGCAACAAACAGACAAAACAGGCAACTTAAAATCAGCACTGCTATTGACTACACTGCTAGTATTTACGAAATCGATGTTTAGTGCATGTTGTTCTCGCAGATAAAGTCCAGTAAATAAGTGTTTTGCTTTTGAATTTCAACATCTCGAAATTTTTTTAAAATTAAATTTCAGCCATTGTTAGACAAACGAAAAACGTAGAGCATTGTCTTTTGTCTACATTTATCTACACAGAAAAGTAAAGCCACTCTACTGGAATGGTACACATCTATCGTGCAGCTTTGTTTGTATTAAAACAAAAAAACAGGCTTATTGTTGCAAAAAGGAATTACGAAGCTGCGAATATTTGCTACTGAAGCATACTTGTGTTTAAGTTCGAAGAAGACAATGAAAAAAATAAAACAAACTCGATCAGCTATGCATAACCGTTGCCGACAAAACAAGTTCTAAGTATACTTTAAAATACATTGTTAGTATTTCTGCGAGCATTTTAGCAAGGTATGAGCAGAAAAATGATGTCACGAATAGTGCACAAAGAAGTCTGGAAACTTAGGGACGGGTGAGAACCATTGGGAAATAATTTGAAATAACCGCTGATCGAGCCATTGGCTAAAATTGCTATCAGCAAGCAGGCGATACTACGGCTGCTGCAAATGTGATTGTTTGAAGAGTTGAAAAAACTATCCACGGGAGACTTACGTGCAAAAAAATCTGAGCAAAATAGTTTTCAAACTCGATACCCTTAAGCCATGTCGTATGCAAACATGCATAAATATTGTTTATAAGGATTTTTAGAATGGTTAGATTTAATGGAAAATGACGGAAACAAGCGCAGTGGAATGTTTACACCTGTAAAACCTGAGGGAAGCGCCAATATGCTTCAGAGGTTTCTGCTGCGTTACGCTGTTCACAAGGCCGTGTAACGCGGGCATGTATTACAGGATATGTTCACCCGTTGCGAAACTACCACTTACTTACAAAAGTATCTTGATTTTTTATATGATTTATTTATTTCCAAAAACAAGCACGTACAAGGTTGTGATGAAAAACAAGGGTAAAAAGCTGCAAAAGAAGGCAGCTTGACTGGCCCCAAGTTCCGTTTACAATGGCAGCAGCAGGGCAGGACGGAAAATTTTAAAACAAAAACTAAAAGGAAGAACTTAAGACCAAAGACAAAATTTGTATAACAATTAAAAATATTCAAAAATGCATGAAAAAAAAGGTAGAAAGGGAAAAATCAGTACATGTACAACCGTACACAGTTATGAGCACAAGAACACTTTATACAGATTTCTAGCAGAACAAGTAAGCACATCGCTATTGCATCTGGAAAGGTCACTCACTAAACTGGGCAGCTGGTGGCATAACATTTGCTGATCATAATAATTACGTATGTGAGGGACACACCAAGAATCGGGAGCTCGCGTTGTGTAAGGGGCTGTGCGTTTTGCGAGATTTGCGCGAGAGCTGAGAACGGCAATATTTTTTACATCTCTTCTGTAAGCTTAAAGTAAGCGGTGGTTTATTAAGGCAGGCAATTTTAGAGTTCTGAGCGCACTGAAGAGAAGAGCGGAGTGAAAATCGTTAGGCTTTCTTCTGAAAAACAATTAGCATATGAATGTTTTGTGTTTAAAGTTGTCCCCCGTACGAGACAGCAGTAGCTAAGGTGACTAAGAAAAAGTGCATTATAAATGAGCAGTTTTGCGGATTGGGGCAAGTACCTGAGGGAATGAACAACACGTAGCACTTGCGACAGTTTGCCAGCGAGGAAATGTATATGGGAGTGCCAGGACATGACATGATCAATGTGCACACCGAAACATTTGATTGATCGTACAGATTCAATTGTACGGTAATGCGACATTGATATTTTTTGGATGAAAAAGCATGGCTTTGGTTTGTTTGGTGTTGATTACTAGACCGTTTTGGAGAGTCCACTAATGCAATTTAGAAAGCACTCTGTTAACACGTATTACCAAAATCACCTGGGGATTTGGATGAAAAGAGAAGTGTAGTGTCATCGGCATACATAATGTACGTGGTGTCGAGATCAATGTTAATGAGATCGTTCACGAAAATGTTACACAAAAGAAGGTCCAAAATGCTTCCTTGAGGGACACCTACATAAACAGGAAGGAAATTAAATGATAAGTCTTTTACATGCACAAATTGCTTTTTGTGACTCAAGTATGGCTCAAGTAAGTTATACCTCGAATGCCATAATAAGTCAGTTTACGAAACGAAAGTTAATAATATATGTAATTGAAAGCTTTAGATAAGTCGAAAAAAAACGCTAAGGTTATAAACGTGCCTCAATGTTTTCTAGGATTAGTTATTTCTACTTTAGGAGTGCCCGTTCAGCCCACTTGCATTTGCGGAAAGCATGCTGATGCGGGATCAATAAGTTATGCTCGTGAAGAAAGCGAGATAAGCTACAAAATATCTTCTGAAGTTCTTTGCCGAAAATCGGAGTATGGAGATAGGTCTATTGTTAGAAATTTTTGTTTTGTAACCTTTTTTGAACAAAGCAATCACCTTTGTATTCTGCATTTTTTTCGGAAATTGGCCATGTGAAATACATATATTGTAAAGATGAGCAAGAACAGGTGAAATATTGTCAAGCACACCTGACGGGCCTGATCTGCAGGCCATCCGCATCACAGGCACTGCTGTTACTTATTTGAAAGAAAAGCAGTGTTATTTTAAGTTCGTTCGTAGGTTTCAAAAATATCTATTCCCTGCAGTGATCATCGATAAAATGGCATGCGCTCAGGCTGGCCGTTTGGCGACAGATGCTGGTGAAATGGTCGTTGAAACCACTAGGAAGCGCGTCACCACAGATTTCCGCACTGTTCATGACAATGCGCGTTGCAGGTGTAGGACACGGTTCTCGATTCATTAAAAGTGTTTAAGTTGTGCCAGGTTTTACGGCTATCATTTTACGGCTATCTTTAATTTTTTTTAATAGGTAATTCGTGATACATGGTTTACGAATTCGTAAGGCGCGAGAATTTCTGACACTGAAGGAAAAATGTTTCTTATAACAGAAACTAAAAATGTCACTGAAAAGGTCGTAAGCAGTGACCGCGCATCGGGAAGCATAAACACCCCTCCATCAACTTTACGCAGTTCTTCACGAAAGCTATCATGGTTACCACTGGTGATTGCTTGAAATACAGGATGACGTTGATTTTAATATTTTGCTTTGCATTTAAAGCAAAAAAAAGATGGAATGCAGTCGCTGATATGACATGAAAGAACACAAGGTATGACATCGGTGCGACTGCAATTCGTGATGAAGAAATCAAGACACGTTGAAGTATCGAAGTAACTCTGGTAGGAGAATTGACGACCCTATGGCAGCCATTGAGCAAAACAGCAGCTCATATTCGTGCCTCAGAACGATGTAAGCACAAAGATCTATATTGAAGCCACCGCCGACGATAATGTTGTACTGAAAATCAGAAATATATTCGAAAAGCCCTTGAAGGAACTGCAGAAAGCAATCGGTATTACCATTTGGTGGACGATAAAAAACAGAGTAAACCGTACGCGCGTGTACGACAGACAGCACTTCATAATCATTAGTGACACAAAAATTCCTCAACCTATTTCCAGTTGAAACTGTTTCTCGATAGACACCACCACCGCGTGAAGCACTTCTGGATTGAATAAAACAATCATAGTTCGGAAGCCGCGAGGGATGCGAGCTTAGGTCATACCAAGTTTCTCACAGCATGACAAAATGAAACTCAAGTTCTAGGATACTAAACATGACATTAAGTTCAGCCGTCTTGTTTCTCGCCGATTGACAGTTCACATGAATAGAGTAAACTGATCCATTATGCTCAGAACCGATAAACGCCTTCAGTTCGGAAGAAGATACACAAGGTTCAAACAACAATGATGACATTAAGACAAAAAAGTTGTTTTTTATTTAGCTAAGGATCGAGATATCAAGGTCAGCCATATATTTGGTTAGCTACCCGTTCTGACTCTCTTCTTTCCTCACAAAAATTTTGCCTTTCTAGTACAATGCAAAGGTGAAGTTCTTGACACGGGCCCGTTCCTTTGCAGTCTTCAGCAACATTCGGTTCTGTGCAGTCAAATTTTCCATCATGAATGCATCTGGCTCGATTTCGGATAGGCATTTCTTTTTTGCAAGCCATTTCTTTTTTGTTGATTGGCGAGTAAAACGAATGATTATATCTGGTGTCATGTGGTTTCTTGATTTCAGTCTATGGATGGCGGAGACAGTTTCCCCGGTTAGAGGTGCAAGTTCCAGGTTTGATGCTATATCATGTAGCTTGTCTATGAGCGATTCGTCTTTTTCTTGCTTGATGCCATGTACTTAAAGGTTATGCTTTCGACAATGGTATTCCAGGTCGTTAACCGTGGCCCGGGTGGCCTGTACTTCAGCACTAGGGCTGAATGCTTCAATTTTAGCTACTTTGGCAGTGAGCGTCTTTAATTCGCCATCGTGCTTGGCGAAGTTCACAAAGACATCATCATGCTTCGCTTATAGCAGCTTACCGATGCCTTAATTTCACCGACATTCTGCTTAAGTGGGAGCAGTTCTTGAAGCCTTTCGTTGATGTCAAGAAGCATGGCGGCGATTGAAACATCCTGCTCCTTAGAAACGGCGGGTCCAGACTTCGTACTGCAGCACGAAGGGCAACGCAAGGATTTCCTAAATTCTTCATTTTCGGACCGACATTTTTTCTCCTTTACTCCCGAATAATTATAACTAATGTGAGTGTCCTGAGCAATTGCAGCAAAGCAGATAGTCATCAACCAGAGCCAGACATTCCGTCAGACGTACTGGAAAGTAGTTCGAGAGATGCGGTAACACTAACACATTTGACAAGAACTGGTACAATGGGCAGCAGCAGTGAATAAATTGTCATTAGGAGGCTAACTAAAACAAGGGAAAGCAACACCGACCTGTAACGACAGTAAAAAATCCTCAATTAGACGCGTCTCCTCCCGTGGCCACTGCTGCTGCCAAATGAGAAGGCCACTGGAGCGACGCCCATTTTTCTAGACGATGGCGGCGCCTTCCACTTCCGTTGCCGTGACGTGGCTTTCTTCGACAGGCAGACGCCTGCCGCAGGATCAGTGGGTGGAGCGGGCCTTGATACGTTGGGAATCCAATTTGCACATGTGCAATGTACGACGAAGTGATAGTACGGTTGCTGAATACTTCCCCAAGACGCGAAGACTGCGCACTGTAACGACAGTAGAAAATCCTCTATTAGACGCATGTCCACCCGTGGCCACTGCTGCTGCCAAAAATCTAACCTCGAAGTTCCGAATCGTGCCGAGCTGCATGCGTGTGCCACCTAACGATGCACTTCTGGTTTCAAGACCGGCGCGGTGCAATGGTTCGAAACTTGGAGGGGGGTCGAAGACATTTGGCTCCAGCTGTACTTACGTGCAACTGCACAAAGCGAAACGACAAAAAGCCGAGGAAGTTTACGCGATTATATACAGACAATTCCGCCTTCTTTATCAACGCTTTGCAGCAACGCTCTCCGAGCATGTCATTACTGCAAGAATTGTCCGGCATGTCTAGAGTGACAGCATTTTGGGTCACTTTTCGCGGCTCAAGAGTTTACTCCTCAAAGTCCAGTGGGAGTCCTGCTGGCGGAAAGGTCAAGAATGACGTGTGCCTTTCTTCGCTTCGAAACCCTCAAAATGGTCGCCGCCATTCGCTAAGACTGGTGTAGCAACTGTCGTTTATTTTGATGCTCGTGCACCTACTTCCATGAGAGAACGTTTTATGACATGACAAACTTTAGCTATTCATGCTTTTTTTGTTTCCTACACTGAACTTTAGCGTTTGAAGCACTCCGACGGTCATAACCGCGCTCAGACGACGCTCCTGTTTACTGATATTTTGGGCCTCCACATTCCACAAATATGTCATATTTTCATGCTCTGTAAACATTTTAGTTCAGCTCTGTCGCCCAAACAAATAACTATAAACACGAGTTTCTTGACGCGTCTTAAGCTGTTACTCATGCTCTTCTTTGTTACAGTTACCCCTTTGATGCAAAAAATCTGCTTTGGTATCCAGAGAAAGTTTTCACGCGTACTTCACAGCGCAATAAAGATTTTCCCCAAACACCGTGGACGCTGTCGTTCAGCCAAGACAACAGTGTACCGAATTTAAAGAATGACACGCGTTCATGTTGCCCGCCACTCTTATAGCATATTGTTGGAAAAACACCCACAAGATAAAGAAACGACTTTTACAACAACCACATAGGCATTTTTTTTTTGTATGCGCGATGGGGTGAGTGTATACGAAGGCAAAAATACGCTTTGGAGGCTTTTCAAAGCTCTCCTAGCGATAGGACCTCAGGAAGGCATGCTGAACACGTTTCAACGATATGTGCGGCCTTATTTGCTGCGCCGGCTTTGAGCCTAAAGTATACACACGTGTGTCATGAGTCGGTTGATGAACTCCGAGACTCGCTCAACTTCATGCTTCGCTCTCTCCAACTCAGCCTATACTTTTCCTACACGTGTCACGTCTTAAGGCTTCTCAAGCTGAGTGACAATAAGGCAGAAATATAGCGACAAACGCTAGACTGCTCGTAATGGCAAAAGAATGTCGTGCACTAAGGAGAATGTCCGCAGTTAATGAAGGCTTCAAACGAACAGAAGTCCTTCTACAAAGAAGCTGCCTTGATATGTTGTGATGAGCAACGGCATTAGGAACTTACGCCTCCTTCTGAACTTGCCGATAAATCTTTTCATGTTTCGGCAACGACTAAGACGGTCTTGAATGTGTTGCATAATTGAATCTGTGTGGCATAACAATTTCTATCCCTTTGCCTGCTTAATGTGCGGAACTAAAGTAATGCTCGTTTAGTGCATTCGTATGTCGAAGAAGCTGACTGCGAGCACGCATCAATCGAATGCCGCCGGCGCCGGTTTCCAGAGAAGCCGAAGCCGCTCGTGCCATCAGGGCCCTGGAAGTCCTGTTACTAGCGACGTTTTCATAGAAATGAATGCCGAGACTCGTGTAGAATGGTTTCCTCAAGAAGGGGTCATCGACACCACAAACGAGGCAAGGGTTAGGATAATTATTTTATTAAGCGACGTAGTGACGTCTCTGCGAAGCAGGTGAAGACAATCAGTCGTCAGACTAACATCCAGTGGGAACCGCGCTACTCAATCGTTTTACAACATATTGGAGTGGAACGTAGGGGCGGCGGGACATTCATAACGTAGGGGCGGCGGGAAATTTCTAGGGTGGCGGGACAGTCATAAAAAGCAACAATAACGAAAGTTCGGTGTGTAAACCAATGGACGATGAGGCAACTTTCAAGCCCCATGAGGCGCTCTATCTATGGTGGATACAAAGGGTTCTTAAGAAGGAAATGGAGGGCATTGCATTATGTATTCAAAAAGAACTCGCACAAAATACAACAAAACTGGGGCAAGGAAACAATTCGAAAAGCAAACTTATGGATGCAAAAGTGGCGGATAGCCGTAAGCGACAGCGATAACCTTCGAAGAATGACGGCTTCCTCTATGGCTCTGCTAAAGAGCACTGTTGACTGATTCTTTTGGTGCCAGTGAAAATACTGTCCGACCACCATTGTATGTCACACACATCTGGGGCCTAAATGAGTTCCTGATAGAAACTTTTCTCAGAATATTGAGTTTGTTGACGACCATGTGTAAATATAACTTCTATGCATTTCCCTCCCGACGCCGAGTAGTCTTAGCGCATTCATCCTACTCATTCGCCGCCCTGTGAACCTGGCCATGGGGCGGGACTTTTTCCTGCGGGTTACTCATCAGTGCAGAGGGCCTGTTTAGAGAGATCCTGACCAGGGGTGCTGGATCCCAGGGATGATAGAAAGCATAAAAAAGGTGAATGAATGCGTCCATCAGTTAATAATTCGTCAATAAGGATCTGTCAATAATAACCCGCACTGAACCATGACATGTGCGAGACAATTGTCCGTAGAAGTGACCTGCAAACCAATCAGTTGCGGGAAAAGTGAAATAGACAACTGGAATTCATGTGCGGCCACCACATAACGATAAAATTTATTGAACTACTATCACGTTAAATATTTACCGTGAAAAAATGAGCCTTTCCGAAAAACATTGTTATAATAGCGGTTAACTGTGGGGATCAGATGAGGCTAGAATATATAAGTTTTAGGTACTGAAGTTACGCCTCGCTTTCTGTGAGTGAGTGAGTGAGTGAAAACTTTTATTGATACAGTCAAGAGATTCGCGGATTCGAAAGCTCCGTCGTCTTCGTTCTTGGCGCTGGCGATCGGAGTCTTCTCTTCAGCATGGGTGGCCCCTATTCCAGGGCTCCACTGAGCCGTGCTGCATCGCCCGCGTGCCTCACTAAGGCCCGTTGGGCCGTGAGCTCGCTGCTGGTGAGACGGCTCTCCCTTTGCTCCGCACTCGGGTTTTCGTGTTTGTGGAATGCTTTATTGCGTTCGCACTCCCAAGTAATGTGATAAAGTGTGGGTGTGGCTCCGCACCACGGGCAGGTGGCCCTGTATTGTGATGGGAACATTTTGTTGAGTATGTGTAGGTTGGAGAAGGTGTTTGTCTGTAGTCTACGCCAGATGGTGGCCTCCTCCTTTGTGTGGTGGTGGATATTTGTTTCTGATCCCCCTGTGTAAGTTTAAAAGTTCTGCGTATCCCCCTCGCAGGCTTGCAGATGGACAAACTTCCGTAAAACGCGAAAGAAACCAACCCATTCAAGAACGCATTGCACTGCCACGGCAGGCGCGAATTTGCAGGTTGTCACTCATCATTTACATTACAATCATTTCCTCCCTCGAAAAAATTCTGACGGTCCAAAGTCATCGTCGCGTAGTTCAAAGCGTAACCAATGAACACGAAATCAGTGCACATCAATTCTACGTTAATGCTGAATACAGCGTTCCTACAGATAGTAAAAGCCTCGTTATTAATGAGTGCTTTTCGAGTAGCATAGGTGAACAGCGCCGTAATTATTTGGGCAATGTTTCTAACTTCAAAGCGCGATTATCTCAGGTCAGATATATCCGAAAAAAAAAACTATGCAAAATCCGAAATAAGAAAGTGAGTAAAAAACACCAGCTTTTTGCTGAAAAAGATCAGGCCGTCTTCGTCGGAGTCGCATCTTATGCTCCCGCAGCGCGCCTGGCGGCGATTCCTCGTGCCTGACAGTCTGATAAATGGCGTCCTGCTCGTTCGCACAACAGGGCGCCTTGTCGACGACGGTATGGGCACTCGTTCGCGAAACGGCGCCCCCGGCAAGGGAACTAAGAAAGGAGCGCAGCGGCGACAAGAGGTCATTGTCATCTGATGTAAAGCACCGCAGGGGACAATAGTGACTCCCATGTACTCTGCCATTTCACCGAAGAGAATACTAGTGTGTGTGCGAGGCTGATTTCACACGATGTTTCGAATTATTTAATGCAGATTTTTCTGTAGAATGCCGTTAAAAAATACTTCGGTGCGGTGTCTGTAGATTGATTTTACGCGAAGGCGGCCATTATTTGTGTGATATAGAACAATGAAGGGAATAATAATTAATATTAACTGATAAATTTTTAGTTTTAGCTTTAGGGGCGCAATGCTCCTTTGCGAATTTCTAGGCTACCGAAATCGAAGGCGAGCAGAGTTTTCGAAATTTTCTAAGCGACATCACGCTTCGAGTTAACGAACGAGAAAAAAAAAAAAAAACGCTTTTGAGATGCCTTCAAGTTGGCTTTTCTAAGCTGCAAATTGATAAAATGGGCCCTCCTTTAATAACATGCAGACGAAGTTTACGTCTTTTAGGACTGAAATGATGTTTACGCGATTTTCGTGACAATATCACGTGCAGCGACACCATTTTAACATGTAACGCGGGAAAAACAACTTACCGAGCTGCCTTATGACTATTTTCTAATCTAGATATCTCGAAGCATCGTGCTGATTTAGACATTTTGTCGAAGGGGTTCGCTTTCTATGTCGAACAACTTAGATATCTCAATAATCTGGTGCCTAAAACTAAGATTTAAAAAAGTTCAGCAGATTATTTTATTTGGTTACTCGGCTTTTCGTTACAGTCTATTCCGTAAATAATGTCTGCCATATCCCGTATAACCAACTTGCACAGACCGCATAGACGTATTTTTTACGGCTTTTCAAGGAAAAATTTGTTTGAATAATTTTAAACACCCTGTATTTCTTGAAAACTGTATAAATTTGTTTACGCGAGAGCCCTCAAATAAGCTCGATGTAGCAAAATGGTTTCGATGTCTGCAGTGGAAAAAAAAAACTTTCTAACGTTCAAGGCGAAGTTAAAGACTATAACCTAAAGCAATACTTTGCAAATGCTTTTACATTTATTGCAATACTTATGTCTTCAGGAGCGCACATTAATTTACACACATGTCTAGATGGCGCGAAAAGCGCACTAGGAAACGCGCTAGCTTAAGTGACGAGTGGTATAGAGCTGAGAACAATATTTTCATAGGCATGTGCCTTTTAATGGATCTTGGTTCGCTTCTCATTCCTACAGAGGCTATGCAAAGCCCGAAGATCAGCCACAGATGTTAACGCACATCGGAGCACGTCGTTATAGCGCTTCAGAGAAGTGTGTATAGCACTGTACGAATAAGAAACATAAAAATTTGGTAATTCCAGCCGTCTCTTGACTGCTACTTTTTTCTAGCGTGTACTAAGCAATGAGTTCGGCGTTGCAAATACTCAACGTAACGTCAGTCCCGTTTAAACCGCCGATGAAGTGAGTTTTGATTGAGGATAAGCGCATAATTTATGGAGCGCTATACAATCCAGTTCCAAACGCTGAATGCGCTTAACTGCCACTAAAGAGTGTAATGTCACTAAACAAGAGGAACCTCTTACTACGTACAGCTCTATCACATTGCGCTCTAGCTTATGCGGCACGTGGGACCATGGCGACGGAAGGAACCTGGAAAGAGAACTTTTTTACCACTGACACCAAGTGCTCCTGCACGCGCCCTCTAGGATCCTGGATATTACGCGTTGATAGTGAATCATGGTTTTATAAGTTATTCATTCTCAGAATTTTGTATCACGAGGGGTTCTATGAACGTTCAACTATATGCTTGTCGTTGAATGTATGCAGCTTACACGAGATATTGGAGCCGGGAAAGATTGTAGTTGGTTTAAGGGTTTTAACCGTCAGTAGCTGTACGTCGGCCAAGAAGGACACATTGGTGCAGCATTTCGAATTAGTTTCGACCATACAGGTTTCTGTGAGCTGCTCTGGAATCACAACACCGGAACCACGATAAAATCCCAGTTCATTTGGCAGAAGTGCTGCGACCCAACGCTAAAATTCTACTACTCTAGCAGGGCATCTATCATACCCTGTATTTAATACCACTCAAAGCGGAGAGATAGAGAGAAAGAAATGGTCTTTGATGAAACATTAAGACCGCGTGGTACTACGCCAGGGCATCTCTGATGTGTTTAGCCAGAACCTCTGGTAAGTGCGGGGAAGCTGGGGCGGCAGAGGCCTGTAATCGAACATAATCCTCTTAACCGTCGAAGCGGCTTGGCGTTTTCGTCCATCTCCATTTCCCACTAATGGAGTTTCTTGCCGCTGAAGACAGCAGCTATTACCTTCATTTGAACTCCAAGCTAGACCGCTCATTATTATGGTATTCGCTTTGCGGGAGCGCTGCAGAGCATGAGGTCTAACTATCGCGACTCCTTCCACAGGCTTAGAAAGCTACTTTGGGCTAAACAACGTTAAATATACTCTTTTCAATCCAGCTGCTTCTGTATTTGCTGGGTTGCTGTGTTGCCGTCGTAATTATACACTTTGTTTATTGTCTGATGTGCTGTGTTTCATGGCGTTTAAGCGACTAAGGCTATCATGCGCCAAACGCAAGATTGCAAGGCTATGTACCATTTGTTTGTTTGAGGCTACAAGTGCTAGGAAGTTAGGAGCTGGGCACCAAAATCCTACGACACTGCCGCCTTTAAAGACAGTAAGCATTGTAGAAGGATGTGGAGCTGTTGATCTTGGTCTTCACCATATTTGTTTCAAAATGCAACTCAAAGGGCTCAATTATGAGGTATTGCTTAAGGGATAATGTTAGTACATGTACATAAGCACGCGATTTTTTTGGTGGTAGTCTTGAAATGTTGAGGGCTGAAGTTGGGCACGGCTTCGGTGGGAACATCATTGCAGTCTTTCGCTGTGTGGATAGAAAATGGAAACAGCCCCGCAACAGTGTGACCATGTGGCGAGTAATCACTTCTGTTGTGTCTTAGACGGTGCGGAGTACATTAGGAAGGAGCGATAACTGAGTTAGATGCTCTGAACGATAGAATATACGATGAAGACATCGGCATTAAATCTTACACTAACGAAAGGGAGTAGGCAGTTTAACTAGCGACTTCAGATTATATGCAGTTCTTTAGTTGCAGTAGTCGGAGTAGAGGAACCTGGCAGCGAGATTACACATTGTTTCACGGGCTCAGAAACGAATGGCTGGTGTGGGTCCCAAATCGCGCATGCGTGGTCAAGTCTTGATCGAACGAGAGTTGAATAGGTAGTAAGTTTTATAGGTGTAAAAGCTAGTTTTAACAGACGGCGAGGAAAGCCAAGACGTCGGTCACCATCGTTAAGTGACTACAGTTATACAATTAAGTTTTTGCGGACAGCTCTCCCTTAGTTCTCGAAAGGAACTGCTCGATTTTTTTTTTTTTTTGCAGCGCGATCTGTGTCCGTGCAGTCCTCCGAGAAGTTCACGCCTCGTGCTACCTTCTTTGCCTTCTGGTGTACGCAAGGGCGGCAGAAGCTTCGAACGGCCACTCTAATGGGGAGGTAGCGTATATACAGTGAGTGGATTGCCGGACAGTGCCGCGAACGAAGGAATTAAAGAATGTGTAAAATTGCGTAGGTTATAAAATCGAACAGAAAACATTTGTGCTTGCTGTACTTGTGCGCTGCGACTTACGCCGCGCACTGTAAGCGTATTGGCCATTTTTGGAACCTTGTGACCACTCAAGGAAAGCGCTCACAGCACATCACAGGATTTCTTGAAGTATTGATGCTGCGTTTTTTCCTCCGGGCGCGACTGCGACAGACTAGGGTTAAATTATATTGCCTCCACTTTTTGTTTTCCTCGAGCCGTTCGTTATTAGTCGCGTTGGTGATTCATCCAACGAAAGCAGCGACAAGCACGAATTTGTCAGAAGGAAGAGTGTTTAAGCACGACCATGAAGTAGATACTTTTCTTGCGGCCACTTACATGGTGACACTAGCTCCGGGAGCTACTCTCTTCGGAGAAAACGACGTTGCCGTTGGCGTCATTCTACAACGAAAACAAAAACTCCTTAGTGCTGCCCAATAATAATAATGGAATATGTAGGAATAGAAGTGCCGCAGATGTTTTCATGTTGCGTTATCTGTACATTGAGGCTACAGTTGGCGCAGCTTGTGAAAGAAGGAAATTAAAGTTTTAGTGGCACAATGTTCAAGTAACTTAAACTGAAACATGCATTTGCATACACGAGCTGGTTGTAAAAGAGAAACCAGAAATGCTCAAGCAGCCAACCTATATTTTTGTTCTGTATTAATCGGTGTATTCGGTGTAATCGATGTATTAAAAGTGCATTCAGGAAAGACATAGGAGCGCTAAAATACGTAGTGAAGGAATGGGACGAGCGCTGTATTTTCAACGAACTTTATTGCACGAAGAGCGTTCATACAGCAGCTTCTTCACCCATGCGCCAAGGCGCGGACCGCACGCGTTTGTAGATACGTATCGAGAAAACTATTTCACTCATGCGAATAACCCCGGACGTGTCACTAATGCTATCATTTCCTCGTTTTTTGATATAAAAAAAAGGTTCCCGTCGTCCAGATCAATGCCAAGCCTGCTCGGTGAAAAAGCGCGTCACCTGCGAGTCGCACCTATTGGATTGTAAGGTGTTATTGAAGAGTTGTGACAAAACAGAACATGGACTTGTAGAAGCCTTTTATATCAAGAAACGAGGAGATGATTGCATTAGTGATACGTCAGTGGTTTTTCGCCAGAGTGCAGTAGTTTTTCTTGATACGTATCTATAAACACGTCAGTGTTTGAAGTCCGCGCATCAGCGCATGTTGAAAGCTGCTCTATACACGCTCTTCATCCAATGAAGCTTGTCGTAAGTACAACGCTCGTGCCTTTCTCTCACTACGTTTGTATTTTTGCGCTGTTTTCTCTCCTGAATACGCACCAACACGCCAGGCTACAAGTACGTCTCAGTAACGGTGCACTGCAGGGTGTTTTGTGCCTCGAAGATATAATGCTGAAACGCAACTTAGATGCTAGCCAGGAAGGAATGTTTTCTTTGCTGCTTAGCTTAAACGTCAAAACATCTCTTGGAATTGAAACTATGCCAAGCTCCATACTCGCTCGTTACGCTCATGGGTCTGCAAAATGCGGTTGTACCATTTTGAAGAAATCAGCGGAACGTGCTGAATGGCCTCGTGACTGGAAACATGCGAACATCACTCCGGTGCTGAAGGCGTATAAGTTTTCTCTTCTAAATATTTTGCTTGCATTTGTAGTGATTTTGTTACAGAGTTTAATTCATTCATATTTAAGTGGTGTTTGAAGATAGAGGCTTTTTCAATATATTCTTTGACCTGAGGTGCTGCTAATATTCAACCTGTGTCTTTGTTTATTCTTTTTCGTCTTTCCTTTTATTCCACAAGAACCGTTTCTTCATTGCTTTGTTATCTTGCTTTGTGTTTCCTTTAAAGTAACGCTCACCTCTGTGTTTGTTTATCTATTCCCGCACAAGACATTGCATAAGGTTGGAAGCACGTCCAACGTAAGATAAACATAAAAATTGGAGACGCTTTCTGCCTTTCGTTAGGCACAGCTAAGCTAATCATGGCGACAACGACCTGCCCATACTGCCCAGTTCGTTAGCTTTGAGCAAGGGCAATGTAATTATGAGCACAATCTCGTTGCACTGCTACAGGGTACTGACACAGTACTGAGAGAAAAAAAGCAACTGACAGCCTTTTATTTTATAGGCATAATTTTGTTTCTTGGTGGGCGTACGACAACAAAAAATGGCACGAAATCAGCACTACCCGTCCACACTGGAAAATCTCTGATTTGTAGCCAACAAGCGGCTCCAGCAACAGCTTGTGGCATGCTCATGAAACGGAAAGTGTGCACCTGGCAAAGAGTGAACAGCGGACCCATTGCGCTTTCTTCCAAATCTAGCTTTCATCAGCAATTTTTAGTTTTTGTTCCATTCCAAAATGAGTAGACTTGCTTGCTATGCTTGCGGTCGCTCCCAGTCTTTCCTCGTAGCTTCTGCAGTAGACTGGATGTTTACCCTGCGTGCTGGTTATTTCTCTCGTCCACTGGCTATAAGGGCTCCTCGCCGCCCCATGCCTGCTATCTTTCTTGACCTTTTTCCTTCAACCTGCGATGCAAAGTCCCGTGCCGATGGTCCCAAGCTCCGGTGAGCAGCCCTTCTTGGGGAGAAATCCCTTCCCACTTTTTCCCCTATGACCCTCTCCTCTACATCCTCCGCCACCTCTTCCTATGCCTTCCTTTCTTTTGTAATTTCAGGATATAAGTGCTGGCTCCGAGAGAGATAAATGGTTCGAATTTTGCTGTAGTTCTTTATTCGGCATACGTAATAAGGGTGGCTTTCAATTATTTACTTTGTTTTGTCTGCGGCGAGCAAAAAACAATGCCTAGGCTTTCATCTCCTCACAGGCGGCTCCCCTTTTTGTGTGCTCCTTTAACATAGGGGCCTGTTGACTCAGGCATAAACCGCAGGTCTCCAGGCAAAGAAGGACTGCTTTTGGCCCGATAGGCACCGACAAAGCAAGAGCGCCGCGAAAGGGAGAAACCATTTGCATCGACGATAAGGAGGAATGGTCGGTGCGCTCCGGGGTCGGGAGTTAGCGTGACGTCATATCCACGGTTGGCTCTGGTCAAACGCATGGTTTTCGTGTTGTTCTGCTGAAGGTGGTTGTGTTCGATTGGTCCATGCTGGCATTTATAGATTCAGTTTTGCCGGTAGACCGAATGCAAACGATATTTAATCTCGTAGGAATCGTAACATTCATTCTCGAAAAGTTGGAAAGTGGTAAGAAAAAGCGTTTAATAAGCGTAGAATAAAATTACCTTTTCAAATCATAAATTCTAATGAGAAACGTAAGATGCCGAATATGTGACAACTACATGAGGCAATTGTTTTCCTAATTAAGTAGCGAAAGGACAAAAATACTCTAATATACAGAGAACAATATTTATAAGAGAAAATATCAATAATATTGTGTGAGGATTCAAACAACACTTAGACGGTGCTAGTCCTCAAACAAACACTGAGACGGAGCTCGCTAGTGTCATTGGTTGCTTCTTAGTACTACTGCTGCATACGTCATCGACACTGAAACTGAACCTTGAATCACAGGAGAAATCTTGCAAGTCGAAGCTAACATTGTCGCAGTCACACCAGATTGTTTAATGCAGTATTTGGAAAGCATTTTAGTGTACCCGTAGGTTAAAAAAAAAACTTCGTAATCCCTGCCGCCTTTGTCTTCCACTTTCAGTCAAAGCAGAAAGGTTGTATTACCCTTGTGACCCGGCGCCGGTTCCTTCGAAACATATATAACACCGAAGTCCTCCATATCCACAAAGTACAAAAACGAAGTATTGTAAGCTGTGATTCAAAAGCAAAGCATTACTTGTAATTGTATTGCTAACAACTGAAAAACTGGTTGCATTAAAAAAGCCGACATCTTACATGACATTAAGGAGAATCCTGCAAAGCAGCCTGAATCTTACTAACGACAATGCTTTGCTCCGTGCACATAAATTCGAATAAGCAAGATGCAGTAAAGTAACGACGGTTCTTGCTTACAAGATGGCCCTGTTTCTGATCAATTCAACTGAGAAACAGCAGTTTCCATAGGTTACGGCAGTTGTATTATCGTATGTCGGTGTTTAGTTTTTGTTCTACTCTGGAAAATTAAACTAGTCTGCGTAACATTTGTGCACTGGACTACACTAAGGATGCTGTTCACCTGCGTTAAACAGTGGCGGCCGGAATGCCAGCTGCCGGTAGTTAAGGCCACTCTAAATATAGTTGGTCTGAGCTTTGTAGGAAAAACAGCGAAAATAAAATTCGAGTATTCTAGTTCCAAGAACTAGAGGAGCCTTAGAACGCGAGAGCTGTTCTCAAGTAAAGTGCAGCGTACAGTACATCGCGAGTTATAAATAGGCAGCTCCTTCGCCCTCTACGTGCGGCCTCGGAAAGCTCTGACTTGTTTTTTTACGACTGGGGAGGGCTCCCTTGCGCTGTTGAGTCGCAGCTATCAGCGAACAGGATCTTTTTGCGCTCTTTCCGACGCTTTTCTTGTGCAACAGCACCCTAAACGGTCCCGGTATTTGGAACTTATGAGAAGCTTCGTATAGACCCCTCCTCTCGGCTCCCTTCGGTGATTAAGGCCTAAGCACCGCATTTTGTTAGGTCCGGTTCTTTCGGCATAAAATGTAAAACAGATCAGATCACCCGCAAGTTCATGCACTCCCTCGGGGGCGCAAGCAAAGACACGAGCGCAATTGCGCGGCTGTTGACACTGCAGTCGGGACGCTGCTTGGCTGTTTGTGTTTTTAATCTCAATAATCGCCGTTGCGGCTTTCATGCCGTCCCGAACATTTCGCTGTATTGTCAGTATTGAAACATTTCGAAATTTTCGCAAAAGGGCTGGGAAAACGGCAGGTTTTTACGCCTTGGTCGTAACGAGAGTAAGGTTCGGACTGTCGTAGAAACGCCGGTCTGCCGTCGGTGTTAATGGTGACAATACGCGTATGCCCGTAATTACGGGTCATATCACTCCCATAGAACACCGCCGGTTTTACCTGTTGCATTAAGCAATCGATGCGATCACTGCAACTTGTATTTATTGCTGGCTTTTTGCCTATCATACAAGTACAACTCAAAGAAAAAAACTTCATCAATCGCCATTGAAAAAGCGCAGTAGAACACTTTTGTTCACAACCACTGAAAAAGAAATGTGCTGCCAATCTGACTTCTGTGCCGCAAGAGAACTAGTTTATATCCGGAGCCTTGACAGCACATAAATACCTTTTGAATTTCTATGAAAATATTTTTCTTTTCCGCAAACAAAATAACTTCACGCGAAATATCAAAAGCATGGCTCAAGACTCTGAAGGCACCGAGTGACTCAGATTATCTGATGCAACGCATTTAGACGCCGCTGTGCACATTGAGTCAAACCATGAGTGACAGAAGAGAAAGCGCGGCATATTAAAGAACCTTTACACCAAAGCCGAACAAATTACGTAAATTGCTTCCGTACCTGGAAATGTGACGTACTTAAGTATTCATCGGACAAAGCATACGCAGCCACAGACGATGGCACAAAGCTGAGATAAAAGTATTATTGTAACACATATACACCCGTACTGAAACTGCTGTATAGTCTAGGTCCCACAACTTCAATACAAGCTTTTTATTCGTGTTACTTCCTGCAACCATTAGTGAATATCGTAGTGGGCTGGAGTGTTATAGGGCGAGCAAAATAAGTTATTATGAACCAGTGAGCCCTGCTACTTCTGTGAATTTAAATTTTATTTAATTGAAAAGTCTAAAAATAGCCTTTCGGTTTAATCAGTTGGTTAAAACGCCACCCTTTACGCGGAAGTCTGGCTTGTTTGCGCTCAGCAAGTTGTTGTATTGCGCAGTCGAAATGATGCTTTCAGTTCTGGTATGAAAGGAATGAAGAAAAGTATTTATGACTTATTTCTAATCAACGAAACTGCGCCGTAGATGACTTGCGAGATGAAACCCTCAGATGTTTCAACCTCGCCACCAGTCCAAATGATATACTGCAACGGAAAATTTCTGCCCGCCATTAAAATTCCCGTTTTTTTGGTAGTTGCGAGTGGCTCGTGCCCATCCTGCTCTCTACGCCGATGCCTAATGACACTCTCGGCGGATTATAAAAAAAAACGCGCTAAAGCAAGGACCCAAAAGCAAACTTCTTTTGCTATCGTGGAGTAATCTTTTCGAAGAATTACCTGTCCGCCTTGCGTAATTTACTGCTTCGCATTAACCCGCCTTTCCACAGACTAACATACCAAAGCGTTAACCTCGCTGCATGTCATCAGTCAGTGGATTACAACTTTATCTTCCCATTTCCACCAACTCTAACTTTCTCCAAATGATCATGCATTGCTGCTGTTTCCACCATAGAGTCCTAAACTAGGGCTGAAGACATGCTAGGGGACGTTAGCGCCGCATCACTGGTCAGACGGGTCTGGTCGTGACGTTACTGCGCTGCGATGTAACCCTTCCTGCACCGTTGACGCCGTTTTTTTATATCTGACTCCCGCTTCAGTGCCCTGGCGGTGACGCGCTTCCCGGCGGATCATTCATCTTGGACGGCAGAGAAAGGGTGCCACCTTTCGGAACGCCGAGACAAACGCGGTCTAGAAGAACGATGGAATTGTGACGATGCAAGACGGCCGGGGCAGGTCAGCAGCAAAAGGCTCTTTAGTCTTATACTAGCGGCGCTTGACTTCTCTTTCTTGTTCTACTTCTGCTCTCCCCTTCTTCACTTCATCTTATCTGGCCTCATCCATCCTTTTACTGGGGGCTCTCTTTGCTAGCAGTATGACCAGGTGGGCGTGAAACGACTTTGTTTCCCTTTAAAGGTCGTAGTGCAGTGCTCCTCGGTGCCAGATCCAGGCGTCCGGCCTTCTTTTGTGTCTACGTCGTACTCTTCAGCATGCTCAGTCAGCATTTTGTTGGATTATTTAACTTTAACACTTAGTTGGTGACAGAAAAAAAATGAACAGGCTCAACTATTTACTACATTTGTTGTGAAGCTAGAAGATTATTTATTTATTATAAGTACTTACAGCGCCCATGAGGCAATAATGTAGGTGCATTAACGACATATAATATCTCACGCAAAGAAGATATTGGGAGCATGTCAGCAAGGAAACACAACATACGAAAACAAGAATAAATGAATTCACAACTGGTTAGTATCCACGATAACATAACATACTTAAGGTAAATCAAGTTATAATTTCAATAACTCTGAAATTTGGGCTTGCAGACCACATGATTCGGAATATAATTCCAGTCAAGAATTGTGTTAGGAAAAAATGAATACTTGAATACATTAATATTGCATTGATATCTCCTCATTTTTTTCGTGTTGTCTACTCTCTCCGATATGTAATGTGGCTGCTTTAAATAAATCTTTCTTGAATACCGGTACAGTCATTATAAATACTATGTAAGAACTTCAGCCTGCAGATTTTTCTCCGAATGGAACAAAGTCTTCCATCCAATACTGTCGCGAATTTCTGAGCGCTTTATACGGAAGTTATAATTCCCCATGACAAACCTTGCGGCGCGTTTCTGTACCCTTTGCGACTTGTCTACAAGTGTACCGGTGAAAGGGTCCCATGATACGCAAGCATATTCCAACACATCCTTGACATTTGTCAAATGCAGGGTTTCCTTCAGTACCTGGGGAGCACTTTTAAAATTCTAAGCACTACTTTTTTTTTTTGGGGGGGGGGGGGGATGGGGGGGATGTCATGAAGGTGACGTATCCTAATTTCTTTCTTAAGACGAAAAACAGAAGTCAGTCAAGAAAATTTTAGTTATTCGACGGAATTATTGATGAACGATTAAATTACAAAAGAGAGCAGTTAAAAAGCTAACACCGAAGGTGTGGCATTTTACAAGGAGAAAGGAAGTGTTATGAGGCGCTTTTATACTCGCTGTGTACTGCCTGGTTCCTTGAAGACGACTGTTACAGTCCACTACGAAAAGGCTGGCCGCTACACAGCGATGTACAAAGGAAGGGCGTTTGTTTCAGCGGCTGGGCACTTGTACAGGTGTACAGTGATGACGTAATTTGTCAGGTGCCATTTATTAACGCATATTGTCCCGCTCGTAGACATGGACATTGTGGCTGCTAGAAGTGGAGCTACTTAGCTGCTTGCATTCTCTGACTGCGGGAAAATTGCCACTTAGAGACGTACTGTACAATTATTACTGTACATTCAGTTAGTGCATTTTTCTCGCACAGGAGTTTCCCAGCCTTCCTACGACCTTTCGTTTTTGCTTGGAAGCTTGAGTCCAGCTTAATGGCAGAAAACCGCTGCTGAGTTCGTACACTCGGCTGTGCACAAGTTTGCGTCACCACGGTTTTTTACGGTGGTACAGCGTGCGGGACAAAATTTTATTAGGTACGGCGTGGCTTATTCTCTCCACTGATTTGACCATGGTAGCGCTGTGCTAAAGCTCCTGGTTGATTTGGAACTCACAGATTGTAGAAAAGCCCGAAGAGTCTTGCCGCAGTGAGATATAATCTCGTAAAAATATCTCGTGACTCAAAACGGCGTAGCTTTTTCCGATTCGCTGCGACTCGCTGGTCTAGAGCCTGACGGCAGCAGACAAGCGGGCGAGGAAAAATGGTAGCAAGCACATACCATACACACTATATTTCTTGCTTTTGTTCCCTACCCGGCGACGTCATCCGTTGAGCGATGACTTAATGACACATCCGTATCTAAAAATACACATACACTTAAATCCTCATCCGGTGCGTCTAAATACCGAGGAGACAGCGACCCACGCAGGCTCCTTCGTGCGCTTTTCCAGCTTCCGGGCACCGCCTCGAGCACTCGCGAGATTTAATTTTAGCCGAGAAGAGGCCACTCAGCGTGTGCCGATGAGTTTACTCAACGTTAACCTCGGAGACGGATCGCCACTTGACGACGGGACGGAGGGCTGGAAATGCCGCCGGCTGACTCAAGACATTTGAGCTAGGCTTCTTATTTTCTTAAATCTCAACTCGGCTGTAGTGTCAGACTTGTTCTTTGCATTTTATACAACCCCACTGACCATGTGTGGTCGAAGGCCTGAAGCGGTGTCCGTGAAAATCTTGCAAAATTGCTACTGAGGTCGCATTCTCGCAAATCGCGATGAGTGAATTGTTTAGTGTTTGAGTAGGTTTAATCTTTATCAACTGCCTCTTTCTGCAGCTCTCCGTGTAGTAATATTTCGAGCATCTGCGTGCTGAAATGACAAGCCAGCTACTACCAGCGTCCTTGAGGCTCAAGGAATTTATGTGGCTACTTGGTAAGTCATCATGTTTCCTCTGACACATATGCCCATGACTATCGTTACGCTGCAGCATTGTACCAGCTTTGCTGAAATGATATGCGCTAGCGCACCGTTTGCAGGAAGGAACGCGAATGCATGAAAAATTACTGCCTAGAAAAACCGGAACGATATTCGATACAGAGAAAAATTCAATAAAGGAAGAAGACCTAGCTGACATCTCGGACCTTTCATTTACCGTTTCTGACCTTTCCAGCGTGCCCTAATTGCACCGAACCATTCTCTAATCTAGAAATTTCTTCCTCTCTTGCCCCGTTTTCATTCAATACACCTATTACTCACACCGCTCTCCCCAATGTGGCGGATCTGGCTAGGCTCGGACCGGCTGCCTTTGGTGATTTTGGCGAAGGACATCTTCGATGATTAATGCTGCGTGTAATAAAGTTGTTGATATGTCTCCCTCTAGAATACAATTCTTTCATTTTAAAGGTAATCAGAGATATTGTAAAATCTGTACAAGCGCTACAAAAAAGCTCCGTCTCTGCGAATAAAAGAGCCCTTCGTTTGAGGACGATTTGAACAGTTATGACAACATGGTAGCGCGCACGTGGACACCTTGCAACTGGAGGGTGAGGTATGAAGTGGCCCTTGCTCGCATCGAGGCTGACGCAACCCATTTATAATGATGAAGTCTTTGGGATCTTGCAGAGTCATCATAATCATCTGCAGCCTAATTGCAGGCAGCCCTTATTGCATGTTCATAGTCCAGCGCGGCACACTACAATATGCAATGCTGCAGTTAGCCTGAGAGTTCTTTTTATTATGGTGCATTGAACGGAGCGGAAAGTTCTACGTCAATTTCCGAACAAAATATCTGGTGAAATATATACGGAACATACAGAAAATATTGAAGAACATTATAACCAACAAACTCCATCCTTGAGGTAGTTCCAGCCTAAGGTGCTTATGTACTCCGTGCTTGTTCTTTCAACGCAGAAGCTTTCAAGCTCAAGTCGGTTCATCTCTTTCGACTCTGCCGCAGCAAAGATAGTCCCATGAGGCCCATGCCCGATGCGGTCTCTGCCCGAAGAAGTTGTTACGCTCTAACTCTTGCTTCACTTGTTTTTTAACTTCAGTTCGTAATGCTCCCTTTAGCCGCGTGGGCGGCTGTTGCGTTGCCGTTATGGTGAAATTGAGAGACGTGGTCTGGAGCGCAATGAGGCGGAACGACCTCCCGTCGACCCTTCGCAGGAACTTCTCTCCTACTGCTTTTTTCTTCCTTGCCACGTTAGCGAGGATTTTCTTAACTTTATAATGCTTGTAGCTTCGAGCTGAGCCACTGCGGGCACGGAAGGATTGTTTACCACACGCAAAGAAGAGGCAAGCAAGCCATTCTCAAAATTTGCTCTTCTTTGTGTTGGCATACCTTGAGAAATAAGCCTTAGGGCTGACCAAGAACATTGCGGAAACTAAGAGCTTTTTTATGTCCAGCAAACACGACCGGTCTTTGGTCGTACTCGGCAGTTTTCGGAGGTTCGGGAAACTGGCAGCAGTGAACTTCTACGGGATTTCATTTTTTTTTATTATTATGCGGTGGTCACCATGCTTGCGGAAATAAAGCGCAGCGTTGGAGTATGTACTTGAAAGCGTTTTGCACTCGTTTACAGTTTATTGATTCAATCATATTTGAAGCTGCCTCACACTAAACTATTTTTTACCATTCTTACCCGCCAGATGGAGCGGTCACTGATAAGCGAATAGCAGAGAGCTCTGCAGTTTCGTCACGTCGGGGAAGGAACGAGAGAAACCTAATTACATGTCGTTGCAACATGCCATTTAAGTGAGAAATATATGAACAAAAAAGGCCTCAAAAATCAAACGTACGTCTCACATTGCATTCAGGTAGTAACTTGAGATCACTTTTGGTTCTTAGTTTGCTTTCACTGCACTTTAAAATTGAGTTGAAGGGTGAAAGAAAAAGGAGCGTGTCGAAACATTGTTGAGCTTTTCTCTCATAGTAGTTTCGGGGACGCGTACAGGTTCCGCTAAAATATGAGGAATTGTAGTAATTATTTATTGAATTCGCAGATTATTCTCTGTAACATTCCGTCACTAGTGCTAATTCTTACGATCCCAGAGCGCTAACCACTGCCCCTTTCTTCTGTTCTGTCACGAAATGCGCGGACAACAAGAAAAGACGAAGTGTGACTTTTACCAACGAACTGTTTAAATTCCGCATTCCTTCCTTTTTTTTCAACTTATGCCTCATGGCACACTTTTATAAAAAAAAGAACACAGTTTAAATTTGCAAGCACTTCGAAATATAACGGCCACTACCGTGAGAACGTAAACTAGTTTCGTTACCTCGGCGTCAGTTCCACAACTAACCTCAATTGGCAGAGGCATGACGATCTTATCAGCTCTAAAGCTCGTCTAAAACTCCGTTATTTAACCCGCTCGCTAAAAACTTGACACAAACGAAGAGTCTAACAGCGAAAGAAATCTTCAGTGTGGCCCATGCTCGAGTGCGCAAGTGTATAGTCTCATCACCCCATTTAGCCATTCAAAAGAAAGCCATTCGATTTAGCAAGGCGGAAATTTGGGCGAGTTGGTAAGTGTTCATTTTCGCTCTCAGCGCAACACGAACGGGACACAAGACGAAGGACTAGCACAAACAGGCGCTGTGCACAAACAGCGCCTGTTTGTGCTAGTCCTTCGTCTTGTGTCCCGTTCGTGTTGCGCTGAGAGCGAAAATGAACCATTCGATTTACTCTCCAGAGGAACAACTGTAAATTTTTGCTTTCATTCCATGCTGGAGACATCGCTCAGATTATTGGTGCACAGGAGTACGTGGGATTGCCTTATCACCCTGCATGAGGTTGTATATTAAAACACAGTCGTCGGAGCGCTTATATCGTTTATCTGTTTTACCGCGCGCACTGCCGGGCGTACTGACCCGTTGAACATCAGCCCCCTGAAACTATACATGATTATTTTCAAAGACTCTTCCATGAACTCATGAACGTATAGTGCAGTGGGGCCGTGCGGGGACCCTGCGACCTATGTGTCCCAAATCTCTTGGTCATTAAAGTTATTTCTCTCTCTCTTCTGCCACAGTTGACCAGTGGGATGAATTGGATGGATCCCTGCTTTTTTATTTAGCCTTTCCTTATATATCTTACTTAAAGTATCTAATCATGTATTAATGATACGCTTTTATTACCACGCCCACCGTGCAGTGTCTCATAGTTGAGAATTATTTGTAAATATTTAAATAAATAAATAATATAAATATTTCTCTATCTGACGCGTATTGTGTTTTAGTCTCGTTCATAACACGTAAAAGCTCATAGTATTGGTTTCCTACTTAGAAATTGGCAGTGGCTTAGCTCGGCTATGCCAGGTTATACGTAGCGAGAGGTACGTTTCCCTGGCTGAGCTTGTTGTGGCCACTGTATATTTAGCAATGAGAGACATTGGGTATACACATCTTTTATTCATTTTGCTTGACAGAGACGAAGACTACCCGATGATCTGTGAAGTATCATGCAGCGGCCTCAATTTTGTCGATACAGTATTTCGATTTGGTAGAGCCTCCTTAGTATAAAAGCTCTATAAGTTTCCCATTGTATAGTTATAACGTGAGAGCCCGAAGCCAAATTAAAGTCAAACTTTTCTTTCATACACTGACTAAGAGAGTCCTGTTTCCTGTTGACATCACACAGTCACACACAACTGCGAAACCGTGCCGTAGGCTGGTATACACGTGGCAACCACATCAATCGTCTGCTTGACAGATGTTCCCGGAGCCACGTAGACTCCTTGGATGATAATGCCGCTTTCCAGAAGCCGAACACAGCATTCTTCACCATTATTCACCGCGATCGAAGGGAGATGTCTGACAGCGGTGATACCTTGTTTCACGTACACACAGACTCCAGCGTTCTTATTTGGTTCAAGCCAACTGCCAGGCGACCACCTCAGGTTCGGGAGAGTTAATCTTCTCTTTATTATACCGCCGTTTAGCAGCGGCCAGACTCACATTCTCTGCATGTATGTCAAACATTGTATACTGACGCCCACAACAACTCCGCCTTTTATACGCAATCCTGCGCATGCGACGCGGGGTTCGGGTGATAGAGCGGCGTGCGGCGGGACGGCGACGAAGAACGCGGCGCAGCTGTGGGGTCTCTCTGGTTACCATGGTATCTGCGCATGCGCACCACTGCTCATCCACGTGACGTCACACTCGTCTTTGACGGTGGAGCGGGCGCACGGCCGCTGCAACGGCGAAGCGCTCACCGCACTTTGCTCCTCTTCGGTTGCCACGATAACGGCGCATGCGCACAACGGTCCTCTCCCATGTACCGCGATATGCACGACTGGTAGCCCAGTGTAGCTCTCGCTACAAAAGGACAGTCATAGAACCGAAATCCACATTCTCCATAATAAAATGCAATTCGGGAGCATAGTTGGGTCACAAATCGAGGCCGACAGCGGGAGCATGCTGGGATATCGCCGCGGGTGTAAAAGCGAGCCCAGAAACCGGAGGAGTTGAGTGGATAGAAACGCAGCAAGCAGGTCTTCGCTGACAGTCTTCGAGCTACGGTCTTCTCGAGAGCCGCTGTCGAATCCCGTGCCGGACCCTCCATCGAGCACTCGCGAACTGTGCGCATCAAGATGTTTTCGTTTAGCTTGGTTTCACCTTTCTTCGACTGGCCTTCCTCTGCGTGGAAGCAGCGCAGACCGCCAGAAAGTTCTGCCGCCCAGCCGTGATTACCCCGTCGTCACAACACTACCCAGCAGTGCTGGCAGCTCCACTGCCTCACTGTGGTGGTCCAGCAACTATGGCCTTGGAAACGTCATAGAAACAATATAAACAAAAGCTACACCACTGATACATTTGGACAAACGAACTTCTTTTGCATCTCCCTGCTTAAGTTCGTTCCCTGCTCTGCCAGTTATTCAATAAAGTAACACCCCTTCCTAACGTTAGCTGCACAATTACTGGAGGCTCCTGTTCCCTCTTTTAGCTGGGGCTCCCAAACTTAAAATTTAATCTTAAGCGTGCAAGTCCAGTTATTTGCATTGCACAAGAAAGATTAGTCGCCAAGCCTAAAAACCCTCATTGCGCCCTCATTAATAGCCCCTTCGGCTACTCATCTACTTATGCAAACCTAAAGCACTCTTTGATTCTGTCCTGTCCGCCTGTCTACTCCTTCGTCCCTTTTTCTTCACCCTTTTGTCCGGAATGCTTGGCTGCCGTCAGCGCCGATGGATGACCAGCTCACTTTGGTCAAGATTCTCTTTACGCTCGATCTGTGCTGTTTAATAAAATGGTTCTTTATTCGCACTCTCTAGTGAAGTGACATTTTCAGCACCAAGGTACAAACGCTAAAGTAAAAAAAAATACTCAATACTTATGATGAATTCCAGTCGCAGATTTGGAACACTTCCGAATCAACTTTTCTTTTCTTTTCGGTGCGAGTCAGTTCCAATTACAGATCTGGATCGTGGAACGTTGTTTCTATGGCAAAGTAAGAGAAGCCGCCGGACAAAGATTGCTCAGCCTGAATCGGCGCATTCGTCCGGAAGCCTGCGTGACTTTGGCGCGTATCCCGTATACCGGACGACGCGCGCAAAATATCGCACGAAACGAGGGTATATTCTCCATCAGCAGCGCGTGAACGCCCTCAGCTTGTTTCGGCAGGCGCGCAGATTTGGGGCTGCTGCTCTCTGACGGATTCAGGTAGTCTGCCGAAGGAGCGGCTGGACCGCTTGGGATCTGCCATTAGAATCAATCATTAGTTTTACATGGTTAAATATTGATATTGTCATGCATACTACGTAACGAGAGTCATGTTAACTAAAGACGCATACAGCTGAAAAACATAGAGACAAACGAAAGCAACCTAGTCGTATCACTAAGCAACCGCTTCCATCCAAGTCTTTAATTCGGACGAATGCTAAAACCGGATTCCAGATGTGGCAGCGCATAAAAGCCACTAGTCTCGAGATAGTAGCAATGACTGCTTGCTCCAAAGGCTACTGGCCCCTCGCGGCCGTTTATATCCGTGGTTGCTCCTCGAGTCAGACGCTCAGCAGTGAGCGCGTAGGTACAAAAGAAAGCCAGCACAAGGTAGCTCAGGCACGCTATTGTGTGTATAAATACACCGCGTCGTGCAAATGGGGAAAGGCCGCGGCAAGCGTGCCTAGCTACAAGCGGCAGTGTTTCCCAGGAAGCGACGCACGCGATGATTTGTGCGTGCGTGCCGTCGAGTCGGCACATGGCCAATCAATAGCGGCCGCTTGCGTGCCATTGCACTCTGTTACTTCACGGTCACGGTTATGTACAACGCTTAAGTGTCGCGATCGTATTAAGCCCGTAAGTTGTGTAAAAAAGATAAAGCAAATTGCTTAATTACACCTTCTTTACTGTGTTATTTATCCCAGCATAAATTAAGTGGCTTTTCGTGCGACAAGACTGGACATTTTCTGTTTTCCGGAGAGTTGTACGTAGTACACGTCGCTCATACTCGCAAAACAAAGCGCAAATGAGGAGTATAGACTGAATCAGCATTCCTTTATGCTTTCTTAATAAAAAAAAAAACACGCTCCGAACCTAGCTCTGTGGGGTTAAAACTTTTAATAATGAATGCCCATTGTCATGCTCAGAATCAAGGGTGGTTAATACCATAACAATTTCTATTTTTTGCAGGCATGGGTCGTCAACGCAAATGCGGAGAAGAGGATCGGGGACAAGAAGTCTGCTTAGATTCACGGAGGGGATTGAACTACCGTAATTATGGTACAATTTCGAAAAAAAGACAGTGATTGAGGAAAGCACAGGTAAATGAGTATATAAGACGGGAAAAGGAACTGAGGACATCACTGTCGAAATTAAACAATTATGAGCCTAGGAAATAATACAGCGCGAGAAGAATTGCCATTTTTGTGTTACTGTGCGCTCCTTCTCGAGTTTCGAGTGGCCACGAGAGCAAACCTCGAAGCAAGGGGGAAAGCTAAATTGATGGCTACAGGCAGCAGACGTAAGAAAGATATTCACTATACATTTCTTATGTGACACAGTAAACAGTGAGAGTAACAGGTGACAGTAACAGGTGGGAGTTACAGGTGAAAGTAAAGCGAAGTCGATGATGCGCTGACAACAAACCAGAAAAAAAGGGCTGTGGTTTAGCTCTGGTTAAACCTGGAGTGACGCGATAGCTACATCTGGCCGAGTGGAACCTGCTCCGTCGAAATGCAAAGTTAGTCTCTCGCCGCTCCGTTTCGCTGGGCATTCTTTCTTCATCTTCGTCCCACTTGATACGGCGCATGCGCACAGCTGTTGCAGCTGTTGCGCGCCGCGCCGCCGGCAGCAGCAGCTGCTCCTCACCACGTGACCAACCCACGTGACCAACGGCCGCACCACTTGACCAACCACGTGACCAATGGCGTCGCCACGGAGCTCGAGTGGTGCCACGCTGAAGGGTCGAAGAGGTGGTGTAGTGTAGCTGTCGCTACATTAACATAGGAATAGTTTCTTTTAACGCGAAAGCGTTAAAGGCCTCGTTCACCAGAAGGTCTGGTGTCGGCATTGTCGACGTCTGTGTTGTGAGCTAAAAATCACGGGAATGGCTCTGGCAGGTGTTTTCCCGAGAGCCAGGCGGCCCACCTAGTTCAAGGGACTCTGCGCGTCATCACTACCTGCCCGCTGGATAGTGAGGAAACTGCCCATGGTGGCAGATGGCAGTTAAATTAAGGATTGACCGCTCAGGAAGAGCAACCTGGGCCGCAAAAAGCCCACCGCTGGGAGCACCTGCCAACGCAGGGCAGTGGCGCATCGCTTAACCGCTGCCCCACTGCGCCATTAGGGGTATGAGTACTCCCAGGGATCTGTGAATGATAAGTATATAGAGAATGACTTTGTGCATATATGGGAATTAACCCATTACGATATCGTGTAATGGTTGAAAAACCGTTCAACTAAGCAATAAGCACCAACGATGCAATGCTCGGGACGCCTCTTTCAACACTTTTTTAATAAACAAATACGTGCTTGATATACCGAGTCGAAGCAAGGCAAATAGCTGGCTTCCTCGCTGAGGTAGAGCGGTATTAATAGGGGACGATTTTTTCATGGCGCTGGTGAAGCACATGTTCACTTTTGCCGTTTTGACAAGATTCGTACGGTAGGAGGAAGAGCACACAAGTGTGGGTTCTTAGCCCTAGGGTGGTAATACTAGCTCACGTAGGTTATCCAGGATATTAACATGAAAATCAAATGCTGCAATATGTTGTCAGTCGACGTCTCGCGGGTGAACTCGAGCAGATTAAGACACTTGTTAAAAAAGTGACAGGATGGTTATCATATTATAACACTAGATTCAGCGACAGCTGTTAAGATTTTAGGATTTTACGATAGGTTGCTCTATATAATATGAGAGCGGTTTCATATCTGTACAGTTCGAGACCGCTCTTTTCAGTTTTCCACACAAACTGGTTTCTGGAATACCTCTCTTGTGCTCCCACCAGATGGTTCCGTGGTAACCACGTTGCGTTGTGAGGCTCGGGGTAAGGGCGAAGAATCAAAGGCGGTCCTTAGGCGCGGTAGCGTGCACACAAATACAACACACCAGTGAAGGTATCGGCAGAAGACTCCGAACAACATAGAGACACTCCAGCACGACAAGTGACAGCGCCTGTCGTCAAGCAAAGCACGAGGACGCTAGCAAAGCATATGCTGCTATCCGTTGGGAGCTGTCACAGGTGCTCATATCGCACATCCCGCCTCCTCCTTGGCGAAAAAGTCCCTTGGTTGTGAGGTTACACGAGATCAACGCCAGAAATTCGTTTTCTGCTGTTACATTGTCACAGACGGAAAAGAAAAGGATATGTATGTAAAACACTGGACCTTAAGAAAGGCGCGTTAATTGGCACGCGGCACTTGAGAGAGAGAAAAAAAGCAGCGATGGGGCGTAGAGGTAGAGCATACGCCTCACGTGCAGGAGGACCGGGGTTCGAATCCCGGTGTCGCCCAATTCTCCACCAGATTAACAAAAAAAAACTCTGCGTGTCGATGAAATTGCACAACCAGGCCTGGGGTGCGGCCTGAGCTCGATGACCAGAACCGACAACGCACTCCCTCACCAGAACAGGATTTGGCCGTCCTGGTGCAGTATTTGGCCACAACCTTCCATTAACAAACCAATTAACCCTCAGCCCTCAGTCCCAAGCGGTATGAAGCAAATGGCAAAGGCGGTGGTCAGACCTGTGACGCAGTGGAAGGTGCTAAAAATTTCTGGCTCCGGAAAGGCCGCCATTGGAATCTGAACTTGGCAACGTTGAACGCTAGAACTTAATTTAGCGAGGCTAGCCTAGCAGTGCTGCTTGAGGAACTAGCGGGAATTAAATGGGATGTAATAGGGCTTAGCGAAGTTAGGAGGACCGGGGAGGCGTATACAGTACTAAAGGACAGAAGCATACTGTCCTATCGCGCATTAGCCGATAGACGAGAACTAGGTGTGGGATTCCTAATTAATCAGGATATAGCTGGCAACGTAGATGAGCTCTATAGTATTAACGAGAGAGTAGCAGCTGTTGTAATAGGCTCAATAGAAGGTGCAAGCTGAAGGTGATGCAGGCCTACGCGCCTACATCCAGACATGATGACCAGATCGTTGAAGGTTTCTACGAAGACGTGGAATCGGCAATGAACAAAGTAAAATCACAGTACACTGTACTGATAGGTGACCTCAATGCGAAGGTAGGCAAGAAGCAGGTTGGCAACCAGGCGGTAGGCGACTATAGGGATACGTTCTACGAAAAGCAGGGGAGAGTTATTAGTAGAATTCGCAGATAGAAGTAATTTACGGATCATAGATACTTTCTTCTGCAAAAAAGAGAAAAGAAAGTGGACCTGGAAGAGCCCCAATGGTGAGACTAAAAATGAAATCAACGTCATACTATGCGCTTAACCTGGCATCGCTCAGGATGTGGACGTCCTCGGAAAGGTGCGTTGTAGCGACCACCGAATGGTGAGGTCTTCAATTAGCTTAGACTTGAGCAGGGAACGGAAGAAGCTAGTGAATAAGAAGTCCATTAACGGGTTAGTGATAAGAGAGAAAATAGAGTAATTTAGGATATCGCTGCAGAACAAATGTTCAGCCTTAACTGAGGGAGAGGATCTTAATGTCTATACAATTAACGATAACTGACAGCTATCATTACGGAGTGCGCAGTAGAAATAGGTGGCAGGACGGTTGGACAGGATACCGGCAAGCTATCTCATAATGCAAAAAAAACAGCGCGAACAAACGGGGACTAGTCTAGTCCCCGTTTGTTCGCGCTGTTTTTTTGCATTATGTATCACCAACTAGCCCGCTTATCTATCCTGTTGAAGCTATCTCAGCAGACTAAAGATCTGATTAAGAAACGTCAAAGCATGAGGGCATCTAACCCTACAGACAGATTAGAACTAGCAGAGCTATCGAAGTTAATAAATAAGCGCAAGATAGCTGACATAAGGAAGCTCAATATGAAGAGGTTCTAGCATACTCTAAAGAACGGAGGTAGCCTAAAAGCGGTGAAGAGGAAACTGGGCATTGGAAAAAATCAGATGTATGCGTTAAGAGACAAGGAGGGCAATGTCATTAGCAATATGAATCAGATACTTAAAGTAACCGTAGAGTTCTACAGAAATCTATACAGCAGTGAGTGTAATCAGAGCGTTAATGAGAGACAGAGAGACAGTAGCGCACAGCAATGCGTCATCCCGTCAGTAACGAAAGAGGAACTAACGAAAGCCTTAGGAGCAATTTAAAGGGGAAAAACAGCTGGTGAAGATCAGGTAACAGCAGATCTGCTGAAGGACGGAGGGGAAATTGTGCACGAAAAACTATCCCCTCGGTATACGCAATGCCTTATGACCTCGGCCGTACCAGGAGCTTGGAAGAACGCTAACATTATCTTAATTCATAAGAAAGGAGTTATCTTAATTCATAAGAAAGGAGACGCTAAGGACTTGAAAAATTACAGACCGATCAGCTTACTGTCCGTTGCCTACAATGTATTTACTAAGGTAATCGCTAGTAGAGTCAGGGCAACCTTAGACTTTAATCAACCAAAGTATCAGACAGGTTTTCGTTAAGGATATTCAACAAAATATCATATCCACACTGTCAATCAGGTTATAGAGAAATGTGCTGAATATAACCAACGCCTATATATAGCATTCATTGAATACGAGAAAGCATTCGACTTCGTGGAAACCTGAGCTGTCATACAGGCATTGCGTTATCAGGGTAAGGAAGAGCTTTATGAGATAATATTGGAAGATATCTAGAGCAACTGTACAGCTACCATAGTCCTCCATAAAGTCCGCAATAAAATTCCAATAAAGAAGGGTGTCAGGCAAGGAGATACGATCTCGCCAATGCTATTCACCACCTGTTTACAGGAGGTATTCAGTGGCCTGAATTGGGAACAGTTGGGGATAAGAGTTAATGAAGAATACTTTAATAATCTGTGATTATCTGATGACATTGCCTTGCTGAGTCACTCCGGAGGTGACCTGCAAATCATGATCCGTGATTTACACAGGCAGAGCAAAGCGGTGGGTCTAAAAATTAACGTGCAGAAAACCAAAGTAATGTTCAACAGCCTAGCAAGGGAACAGCAGTTCACAACTGGAAGCGAGGGGCTGCGAGTGGTAAAAGAATACGTCTACTTAGGGCAGGTAGTGACAGCTGATCCGGATCATGAGAAGGAAATAATTAGAAGGATAAGAATGGGGTGGAGCGCATATGGCAAGTTCTCTCAGATCATGAATAGCAGTTTACCAATATCCCTCAAGAGAAAAGTGTACAACACCTGTATCTTGCCGGTACTCACCTACGGTGCAGAAACGTGGAGGCTAACGAAAAGAGTTCAGCTTAAATTAAGAACAACGCAGCGAGGCATGGAAAGAAAAATGATAGGTGTAACGTTAAGAGACCGGAATCGGGAAGAGTGGGTGAGGGAAAAACGGGGGCTAATGACATCCTAGTCGAAGTCAAGAGGAAGAAATGGGCTTGGGCAGGGCATGTACTGCGAAGTCAAGATAACCGCCGGTCCTTAAGGGTAACGGAGTGGATTCGAAGAGAAGGCAAGCGTAGCAGGGGGTAGCAGTAGGTTAGGTGGGCGGATGAGATTAAAAAGTTCGCAGGCATAGGGTGGGCGCAGCTGGCAAAGGACAGGGTTAATTTGAGAGACTTGGCAGAGGCCTTTGCCCTGCAATGGGTGTAGTCATGCTGATGATGACAATGATGATGCTATCGCGTCGTATGCTCTTAAGGCGGCGCTTCAGTGTGCCCTCAAATTTTTTTTCGCCTTTTCCTACGTACCAAGTGAGAATGAAGGCATCCTAACTAACGGTGGCGAAATCGGTGTAAGCTCATTTATAGAAGACCGAGCACAGGGACTACGAGTAAAGAGGTGACAGGCTTAACAAGACATCGTTTTGTAGCGACAGCTACATTACGCTAGCACTTCGAGCCTTCAGCGTGGCACCCCTTGATCTGTGTGGCACCCCTTGAGCTCCGTGGCGGCGCCGTGACTGGTCGCGTGGTTGGTCACGTGGTGTGCAGCAGGTGCCGGCGGCGCAGCGCGCCTAGCCGCCGATAGTGAATCTACGTCCAGGGACGAAGATGAAGGAACGCCGAGCGAAACGGAGCAGCGAAAGACTGACTTTGCAATTTGACTCAGCGAGTTCCACTCGTCAAGCTGTAGCTATCGCGTCACTCCAGGTTTAACCAGAGCTAAACTATGGCCAATTTTTCTTGTTCGTCCGCGCTTGTCTTCATTTGTCTCCCTTAGCCAAAAGTAACCGAGCAACGGGGTTTTCTTCTCAGCCGTGTTGTGTAGCCATTACGGTACTCTTAAGGGCCAAAAGATCCCGAAAGGTGAGGGCACTGGTTCTCCTTACCTTACAGAGATTTTAATGCTAAGGACCCCCATAACTGTCCTGCTATATGGCTAAGAAGGAAATTACGTTGACCAGTTATTTAGGCTATGATGTTACCTCCAAGTAAAAAACGTCACCATGGAGACGTGCCACCTCCTCTGCTGACCGCTCTAAATGTAACAGGTATTATTGCACCGATAGCTACACTACGCCAACTCTTCGAGCCTTCAACGTGGCCACCTTAGCCACCCCTTGAGCTCCGTGGAACCCCTTGAGTTCCGTGGCGGCGCCGTGGGTGGTCACGGGGTTGGCCACGTGGTTCAAGTCGTTATGTGGCTACTATGTGTGCAAAACTATTGTGTCTTCACTTTCAAGCCGAACCTAAGCGTCGCCAGGCAGATTTAGCTCTCGTGTCACTCCAGCTTTAAGCAGAGCTAAAACGCATCCAATTTTTTGGAATCTTTTTACCATTTTGTTCTTAGTTTCGCATTCACGCGCCAATCGAGAGGACAAAGTGCAGTCGCTGTTCAAGCTCACCTGTTGGATCTCGGGAAGGGCGGCGATCACGCAATGTGACTGTAGTCTGAGTGCAGAGAACGTAGCGAACAAGAAACTCTAATTATGTGCGGATGCGTTCCACGTCTGCGTTGAGTTTGTTTGGGGGAAGAGGGGAGGAAGGCGGTGGTGGGTGTTTAAACGCCTGCTTGCTTCCTAGCGAATGTATAGTCACTTTCGTGTACAAAAATGTGGCCGGCACAAAATGCTGATACTGCTGAGCGCCAACATCTAATAGGCACCATTTTAAATATTTTTTTCTTCCTCTCGCCTTACTCAAGGTATTTTCGAAGAGAATAAGCAGGATTCCCATTTGCCCTTCAATTACAGATCTGTTGTGTACTGTGCTTGGCTGACGATATAAACTACCATGTTTAGCTAATGGCGGAAAAAAAATTCGGGCAAAATTTTTGGTATAAAGCCTGCCTTTTCAGTTGCAGTTAGGCGCGTCCACGTATTCTAAAACGAGTACAAATCATATTATCAGGTACATCCAATCTAAACCTTGCAGTAGTTCTGTGGCGAAGACATTCACAAATGAGCGTCTCGTAACGCTACCAAGGAAGCTAATTCTGCTGTTTAATAATATTTGCATAGCTGATTATTGTCATAAAGGAAGAGCAACCATTTCTGCAAAGTACGCTCATATGCACTGCCGTCAGTCCGGTTGCCAACTGTCGCAAAAGTGCCCCAAAATATTTCGCCCAGCACAAGCGGAAGCACACTCTTTTCTTGGCGAAACGACAATGTTATCTTGCTCACGCCATCAGGAAAGCGATGCCGATTTCATCACATTCGTCTTTAATTTGCGGGCAGGGTGGTACCATTTTTATTTCGTTTACTGAGCACCCAGACTAATGAATGCTACCTTTAATTTCGATGCAAGCGAGTGGCGGCAGTCTCTGCGTGGCCTTAACGTCTCGCTGAGATTTCGGCTGCTGCCTAGAAATGCGCCTTGACATCCGGGCTTCTGCCAGGCGGCAGATGCTTCTGGAGAAGACGCCACGCGTTCAGGGGATTTTTTTTAGGAACAAACTTTATTCATTCGAAAACGCCACCGACAATGTCATGTAAACATCACGTCTCTGAAACGTCGACTAACACACTTGGTTAAATAAATAAGGCGTGCTAGTAGTATACAAAAAAAGCGGGTATATTGCCTACGCGTCCCAGCGCTTGACGAAGGTAAAACAACGCAGACGAGTGATGAGACAATGCTGCCCATAATTCGACGACGCGTAATGCCCTTCAGGCCCTGCAAATGTGCGACCATGAAAAAGAAGCGTATGTCCCGTGTTGTTGTACAGTGCGACAAAGCATGAGGATGTGCTTACAGAAAACCGAGTTGGCGATTGCATCGAACTCTGTCGTTATTACACCTGTTGTTTTTGCGTCCAGGACATCAGCACAAGGATCAGCGCGACGCCCAGATGAAAAGATGCAGGACATATCCTGTTCTGTTTCTCAGTCCCCACGAACGACACTTTTTGTCGGCAAGTCACGACAACGCTTTGTTCCCAATTCTTGCAGTTAAAAAGAAGGAGAAAATAATGCAGTCTTCTTGGCAAAACGGCGGGCAGGGAACAGGACCCAGATACGAAGACACAGACACTGCGATTTTTGCCAAGAATAATGCACCAACTGGCCCGGATACTTCCTGTGAATAGAGTCGACGCTGAAATTTTCTTAAAATGTCGAATACGCTAGCCAAGGAAACTAAACATCGATTGAAGTCAAATTTGCCCACTTGCACCCTTATATGAGCGTGTAGCTTCCCAGTCCAAACGCGGTATTTCCTTCTAAGCAGAGATCTCTTCCATGTACAACGCTTTTATTTCGTACTTGTCTTTAAGGTTCAAGCGCACAGGGTTATACTGTTATAAGGTAGTGTATTCCC
>JARKHS020016069.1:0-17108 GCA_030143305.2 Amblyomma americanum | reverse complement strand
GTTTCTCCAACACAGAGATTTTCCAACACGGAGTTTCTCCAACACGGAGTTTCTCCAACACGGAGGTTTTTCAACTCGGAGTTTCTCCAACACGTAGTTATCAGGGAGTTTCTCAAAAAGGGAGTTTCTCTAAATAAGGGTATCTCCAACAGAGAGCTTCTCCAAAATGGACATTCTGCAACACGGAGTTTCCCCAACACGGAGTTTCTCCAACACTGAGTTGCTCCAACACGGAGTTGCTCCAACACGGAGTTTCTCCAACACGGAGTTTCTCCAACACGCAGTTCATCCAACACGGAGTCTCTCCAACACGGAGTTTCTCCAACACGGAGTTTCTCCAAACGGAATTTCTCCAGCACGCAGTTTTTCCAACACAGATATTTTCCAACAAGGAGTTTCTCCAACACGGAGTTTCCCCAACACGGAGTTTCGCCAACACGGATATTCTCCAACACGGAGTTTCTCCAACACAGAGTTTCTCCAACACGGAGTTTCTCTAACACGGAGTTTCTCTAACACAGTGTTTGTCCAACACGGTGATTCTCCAACACGAAGTTTCTCCAACACGGAGTTTCTCCAACACGGAGTTTCTCCAACACGGAGTTTCAAAACGGAGTTTCTCCAACACTGAGTTTCTCCAACATGGAGCTTCTCCAACACAGAGTTTCTCCAACACGGAGTTTCTCCAACACGGAGTTTCTCCCACACGAAGTTTCTCCAACATGGAGTCTGCAACAGGGAGTTTCTCCAACATGAAGTTTCTCCAACATGAAGTTTCTCCAACATAGATTTTCTCCAACAGGAAGTTTTTCCAACGTATATTCTCTCCAACAGGTAGTTTCTCTAACAGGGTGTTTCTGGAACATGGATTTTCTCCAGCAGGGAGTTTCTCGAACAGAGAGCTTCTTCAACATAGTTTCTCAAACATAGAATTTGCTGCGACAGGAGTTTCTCCAACACTTAGTTAGCAGGGTTTCTCAAACAGGGAGTTTCTCAAAATAAAGGTTTCTCCAACACGGAGTTTCTCCAAAACTGAGTTGATCCAACACAGAGTTGCTCCAACATGGAGTTTCTCTAACACGGAGTTTCTCCAACACGCAGATTATTCTACACAGAGTCTCTCCAACACGGAGTTTCTCCAACAATAAGTTTCTCCAACACGGAGTTTCTTCAACACGGAGCTTCTCTGACCCGGAGCTTCTCGAACACGGAGTTTCTCCAAAACGGAGTTTCTCCAACGCGGAGTTTCTCCAACACGGAGTTTCTCCAACGCGGAGTTTCTCCATCATGGAGTTTTTCCAACACTGAATTTCTCTAACACGCAGTTACTCCAAAACTGAGTTTCTCTAACATGGAGTTGCTCCAACTCGGAGTTTCTCCAACACTGAGTTTCTCCAGCACGGAGTTTCTCAAACATGGATTTCTCAAACATTGAGTTTCTGCAACATGAAGTTTCTCCAACACCGAGTTTCTGCAACACGGAGTTTCTCCAACACGGAGTTTCTCCAATACGGAGTTTCTCCAACGCGGAGTTTCTCCAATACGAAGTTTCTCTAACGCGGAGTTTCTCCAACACGGAGTTTCTCCAACACGGAGTTGCTCCAACACGGAGTTTCTCCAGCACGAAGTTTCTCCAACACGGAGTTTCTCCTACAAGAAGTTTCTCGAACACGGACTTTCTCCAACACGGAGTTTCTAAAACACGGAGTTTCCCCAACACGGAGTTTCTCCAGCACGCAGTTTCTCCAACACAGAGATTTTCCAACACGGAGTTTCTCCAACACGAAGTTTCTCCAACACGGAGGTTTTTCAACTCGGAGTTTCTCCAACACGTAGTTATCAGGGAGTTTCTCAAAAAGGGAGTTTCTCTAAATAAGGGTATCTCCAACAAAGGGCTTCTCCAAAATGGACATTCTGCAACACGGAGTTTCCCCAACACGGAGTTTCTCCAACACTGAGTTGCTCCAACACGGAGCTGCTCCAACACGGAGTTTCTCCAACACGGAGTTTCTCCAACACGCAGTTCATCCAACAGGGAGTCTCTCCAACACGGAGTTTCTCCAACACGGAATTTCTCCAGCACGCAGTTTTTCCTACACAGATATTTTCCAACAAGGAGTTTCTCCAACACGGAGTTTCCCCAACACGGAGTTTCGCCAACACGGATATTCTCCAACACGGAGTTTCTCCAACACAGAGTTTCTCCAACACGGAGTTTCTCTAACACGGAGTTTCTCTAACACAGTGTTTCTCCTAACGGTGATTCTCCAACACGAAGTTTCTCCAACACGGAGTTTCGCCAACACGGATATTCTCCAACACGGAGTTTCTCCAACACAGAGTTTCTCCAACACGGAGTTTCTCTAACACGGAGTTTCTCTAACACAGTGTTTCTCCAACACGGTGATTCTCCAACACGAAGTTTCTCCAACACGGAGTTTCTCCAACACGGAGTTTCTCCAACACGGAGTTTCTCCAACATGGAGCTTCTCCAACACAGAGTTTCTCCAACACGGAGTTTCTCCAACACGGAGTATCTTCAACACGGAGTTTCACCAACACGGAGTTTCTCCAACACGGAGTTTCTCCGACACGGAGTTTCAACACGGAGTTTCTCCAACACTGAGTTTCTACAACACGGAGCTTCTCCAACACGGAGATTCTACATCACGGAGTATCTTCAACATGGAGTTTCACCAACACGGAGTTTCTTCAACACGGAGTTTCTCCAACACGGAGTTTCAACACGGAGTTTCTCCAACACTGAGTTTCTCCAACACAGAGATTTTCCAACACGGAGTTTCTCCAACACGAAGTTTCTCCAACACGGAGGTTTTTCAACTCGGAGTTTCTCCAACACGTAGTTATCAGGGAGTTTCTCAAAAAGGGAGTTTCTCTAAATAAGGGTATCTCCAACAAAGAGCTTCTCCAAAATGGACATTCTGCAACACGGAGTTTCCCCAACACGGAGTTTCTCCAACACTGAGTTGCTCCAACACGGAGCTGCTCCAACACGGAGTTTCTCCAACACGGAGTTTCTCCAACACGCAGTTCATCCAACAGGGAGTCTCTCCAACACGGAGTTTCTCCAACACGGAATTTCTCCAGCACGCAGTTTTTCCTACACAGATATTTTCCAACAAGGAGTTTCTCCAACACGGAGTTTCCCCAACACGGAGTTTCGCCAACACGGATATTCTCCAACACGGAGTTTCTCCAACACAGAGTTTCTCCAACACGGAGTTTCTCTAACACGGAGTTTCTCTAACACAGTGTTTCTCCTAACGGTGATTCTCCAACACGAAGTTTCTCCAACACGGAGTTTCGCCAACACGGATATTCTCCAACACGGAGTTTCTCCAACACAGAGTTTCCCCAACACGGAGTTTCTCCAGCACGCAGTTTCTCCAACACAGAGATTTTCCAACACGGAGTTTCTCCAACACGAAGTTTCTCCAACACGGAGGTTTTTCAACTCGGAGTTTCTCCAACACGTAGTTATCAGGGAGTTTCTCAAAAAGGGAGTTTCTCTAAATAAGGGTATCTCCAACAAAGAGCTTCTCCAAAATGGACATTCTGCAACACGGAGTTTCCCCAACACGGAGTTTCTCCAACACTGAGTTGCTCCAACACGGAGCTGCTCCAACACGGAGTTTCTCCAACACGGAGTTTCTCCAACACGCAGTTCATCCAACAGGGAGTCTCTCCAACACGGAGTTTCTCCAACACGGAATTTCTCCAGCACGCAGTTTTTCCTACACAGATATTTTCCAACAAGGAGTTTCTCCAACACGGAGTTTCCCCAACACGGAGTTTCGCCAACACGGATATTCTCCAACACGGAGTTTCTCCAACACAGAGTTTCTCCAACACGGAGTTTCTCTAACACGGAGTTTCTCTAACACAGTGTTTCTCCTAACGGTGATTCTCCAACACGAAGTTTCTCCAACACGGAGTTTCGCCAACACGGATATTCTCCAACACGGAGTTTCTCCAACACAGAGTTTCTCCAACACGGAGTTTCTCTAACACGGAGTTTCTCTAACACAGTGTTTCTCCAACACGGTGATTCTCCAACACGAAGTTTCTCCAACACGGAGTTTCTCCAACACGGAGTTTCTCCAACACGGAGTTTCAAAACGGAGTTTCTCCAACACGGAGTTTCTCCAACATGGAGCTTCTCCAACACAGAGTTTCTCCAACACGGAGTTTCTCCAACACGGAGTATCTTCAACACGGAGTTTCACCAACACGGAGTTTCTCCAACACGGAGTTTCTCCGACACGGAGTTTCAACACGGAGTTTCTCCAACACTGAGTTTCTACAACACGGAGCTTCTCCAACACGGAGATTCTACATCACGGAGTATCTTCAACATGGAGTTTCACCAACACGGAGTTTCTTCAACACGGAGTTTCTCCAACACGGAGTTTCAACACGGAGTTTCTCCAACACTGAGTTTCTCCAACACAGAGATTTTCCAACACGGAGTTTCTCCAACACGAAGTTTCTCCAACACGGAGGTTTTTCAACTCGGAGTTTCTCCAACACGTAGTTATCAGGGAGTTTCTCAAAAAGGGAGTTTCTCTAAATAAGGGTATCTCCAACAAAGAGCTTCTCCAAAATGGACATTCTGCAACACGGAGTTTCCCCAACACGGAGTTTCTCCAACACTGAGTTGCTCCAACACGGAGCTGCTCCAACACGGAGTTTCTCCAACACGGAGTTTCTCCAACACGCAGTTCATCCAACAGGGAGTCTCTCCAACACGGAGTTTCTCCAACACGGAATTTCTCCAGCACGCAGTTTTTCCTACACAGATATTTTCCAACAAGGAGTTTCTCCAACACGGAGTTTCCCCAACACGGAGTTTCGCCAACACGGATATTCTCCAACACGGAGTTTCTCCAACACAGAGTTTCTCCAACACGGAGTTTCTCTAACACGGAGTTTCTCTAACACAGTGTTTCTCCTAACGGTGATTCTCCAACACGAAGTTTCTCCAACACGGAGTTTCGCCAACACGGATATTCTCCAACACGGAGTTTCTCCAACACAGAGTTTCTCCAACACGGAGTTTCTCTAACACGGAGTTTCTCTAACACAGTGTTCTCCAACACGGAGATTCTCCAACACGAAGTTTCTCCAACACGGAGTTTCTCCAACACGGAGTTTCTCCAACACGGAGTTTCAAAACGGAGTTTCTCCAACACTGAGTTTCTCCAACATGGAGCTTCTCCAACACAGAGTTTCTCCAACACGGAGTTTCTCCAACACGGAGTTTCTCCAACACGGAGTTTCTCCAACACGGAGTTTCTCCAACACGGAGTTTCTCCAACACGGAGTTTCTCAACACGGAGTTTCTCCAACACTGAGTTTCTACAACACGGAGTTTCTCCAACACGGAGTTTCTCCATCACGGAGTTTCTTCAACATGGAGTTTCTCCAACACGGAGTTTCTCAACACGGAGTTTCTCCAACACGGAGTTTCAACACGGAGTTTCTCCAACACGGAGTTTCTCCAACACGGAGCTTCTCCAACACGGAGTTTCTACAACACGGAGTTTCTCCAACATGAAGTTTCTCCGACACGGAGTTTCTCCAACACGGAGTTTCTTCAACACGGAGTTTCTCCAACACGGAGTTTCTCCAGCACAGAGTTTCTCCAACACGGAGTTATCAGGGAGTTTCTCAAAAAGGGAGTTTCTCTAAATAAGGGTATCTCCAACAGAGAGCTTCTCCAAAATGTACTTCATGCAACACGGAGTTTCTCCAACACGGAGTTTCTCCAACAAGAAGTTTCTCCAACACGGAGTTTCTCCAACACGGAGTTTCTCCAACACGGAGTTTCTCCAACACGGAGTTTCTCCAGCACGCAGTTTCTCCAACACAGATTTTCCAACACGGAGTTTCTCCAACACGGAGTTTCTCCAACACGGAGTTTCCCCAACACGGAGTTTCGCCAACACGGAGTTTCTCAACAGGATTTCTCAAACAGAGTTTCTCCAACACGGAGTTTCTCCAACACGGAGTTTCTCAACACAGTGTTTCTCCAACACGGTGATTCTCCAACACGAAGTTTCTCCAACACGGAGTTTCTCCAACACGGAGTTTCTCCAACACGGAGTTTCAAAACGGAGTTTCTCCAACACTGAGTTTCTCCAACATGGAGCTTCTCCAACACAGAGTTTCTCCAACACGGAGTTTCTCCAACACGGAGTTTCTCCCACACGAAGTTTCTCCAACATGGAGTCTGCAACAGGGAGTTTCTCCAACATGAAGTTTCTCCAACATGAAGTTTCTCCAACATAGATTTTCTCCAACAGGAAGTTTTTCCAACGTATATTCTCTCCAACAGGTAGTTTCTCTAACAGGGTGTTTCTGGAACATGGATTTTCTCCAGCAGGGAGTTTCTCGAACAGAGAGCTTCTTCAACATAGTTTCTCAAACATAGAATTTGCTGCGACAGGAGTTTCTCCAACACTTAGTTAGCAGGGTTTCTCAAACAGGGAGTTTCTCAAAATAAAGGTTTCTCCAACACGGAGTTTCTCCAAAACTGAGTTGCTCCAACACGGAGTTGCTCCAACATGGAGTTTCTCCAACACGGAGTTTCTCCAACACGGAGTTTCTCCAACACGGAGTTTCTCCAACACGGAGTTTCTCCAACACGGAGTTTCTCCAACACGGAGTTCTCAACACGGAGTTTCTCCAACACGGAGTTTCTCCAACACGGAGTTTCTCCAACACGGAGTTTCTCCAACACGGAGTTTCTCCAACATGGAGTTTCTCCAACACGGAGTTTCTCCAACACGGAGTTTCTCCAACACGGAGTTTCTCAACACGGAGTTTCTCCAACACGGAGTTTCTCCAACACGGAGTTTCTCCAACACGGAGTTTCTCAACACGGAGTTTCTCCAACATGGAGTTTCTCCAACACGGAGTTTCTCCAACACGGAGTTTCTCCAACACGGAGTTTCTCCAACACGGAGTTTCTCCAACACGGAGTTTCTCCAACACGGAGTTTTCAACGAGTTTCTCAACACGGAGTTTCTCCAACACGGAGTTTCTCCAACACGGAGTTTCTCCAACACGGAGTTTCTCCAACACGGAGTTTCTCCAACACGGAGTTTCTCCAACAAGAAGTTTCTCGAACACGGACTTTCTCCAACACGGAGTTTCTCAAACACGGAGTTTCTCCAACACGGAGTTTCTCCAACACGGAGTTTCTCCAACACGAGTTTCTCCAACACGGAGTTTCTCCAACACGGAGTTTCTCCAACACGGAGTTTCTCCAACACGGAGTTTCTCAACACGGAGTTTCTCCAACACGGAGTTTCTCCAACAGGAGTTTCTCCAACACGGAGTTTCTCCAACAGAGTTTCTCCAACAGGAGTTTCTCCAACACGGAGTTTCTCCAACACGGAGTTTCTCCAACACGGAGTTTCTCCAACACGGAGTTTCTCCAACACGGAGTTTCTCCAACACGGAGTTTCTCAACACGGAGTTTCTCCAACACGGAGTTTCTCCAACACGGAGTTTCTCCAACACGGAGTTTCTCCAACACGGAGTTTCTCCAACACGGAGTTTCTCCAACACGGAGTTTCTCCAACACGGAGTTTCTCCAACACGGAGTTTCTCCAACACGGAGTTTCTCCAACACGGAGTTTCTCCAACACGGAGTTTCTCCAACACGGAGTTTCTCCAACACGGAGTTTCTCCAACACGGAGTTTCTCCAACACGGAGTTTCTCCAACACGGAGTTTCTCCAACACGGAGTTTCTCCAACACGGAGTTTCTCCAACACGGAGTTTCTCCAACACGGAGTTTCTCCAACATGGAGTTTCTCCAACACGGAGTTTCTCCAACACGGAGTTTCTCCAACACGGAGTTTCTCAACAGGGAGTTTCTCTAAACAGGAGTTTCTCCAACAGGAGTTCTCCAAATGAGTTTCTCCAACACGGAGTTTCTCCAACACTGAGTTTCTCCAACACGGAGTTGCTCCAACACGGAGTTTCTCCAACACGGAGTTTCTCCAACACGGAGTTTCTCCAACACGGAGTTTCTCCAACACGGAGTTTCTCCAACACGGAGTTTCTCCAACACTGAGTTTCTCCAACACGGAGTTTCTCCAACACGGAGTTTCTCCAGACACGGAGTTTCTCCAACACGGAGTTTCTCCAACACGGAGTTTCTCCAACACGGAGTTTCTCCAACACGGAGTTTCTCCAACACGGAGTTTCTCCAACACGAAGTTTCTCCAACACGGAGTTTCTCCAACACGGAGTTTCTCCAACACGGAGTTTCTCCAACACGGAGTTTCTCCAACACGGAGTTTCTCCAACATGAAGTTTCTCCAACAGGAGTTTCTCCAACACGGAGTTTCTGCAACACGGAGTTTCTCCAACACGGAGTTTCTCCAACACGGAGTTTCTCCAACACGGAGTTTCTCCAACACGGAGTTTCTCCAACACGGAGTTTCTCCAACACGGAGTTTCTCCAACACGGAGTTTCTCCAACACGGAGTTTCTCCAACACGGAGTTTCTCCAACACGGAGTTTCTCCAACACGGAGTTTCTCCAACACGGAGTTTCTCCAACACGGAGTTTCTCCAACACGGAGTTTCTCCAACACGGAGTTTCTCCAACACGGAGTTTCTCCAACACGGAGTTTCTCCAACACGAAGTTTCTCCAACACGGAGTTTCTCCAACACGGAGTTTCTCCAACACGGAGTTTCTCCAACACGGAGTTTCTCCAACACGGAGTTTCTCCAACACGGAGTTTCTCCAACACGGAGTTTCTCAAACACGGAGTTTCTCAAACACGGAGTTTCTCCAACACGGAGCTTCTCCAACACGGAGTTTCTCCAACACGGAGTTTCTCCAACACGGAGTTTCTCCAACACGGAGTTTCTCCAACACGGAGTTTCTCCAACACGGAGTTTCTCCAACACGGAGTTTCTCCAACACGGAGTTTCTCCAACACGAGTTTCTCCAACACGGAGTTTCTCCAACACGGAGTTTCTCCAACACGGAGTTTCTCCAACACGGAGTTTCTCCAACACGGAGTTTCAAGGAGTTTCTCCAACACGGAGTTTCTCAAAGGAGTTTCTCCAACACAGAGTTTCTCCAACAAGGAGTTTCTCCAACACGGAGTTTCTCCAACACGGAGTTTCTCCAACACGGAGTTTCTCAAACACGGAGTTTCTCAACATGAGTTCTCAACAGGAGTTTCTCCAACACGGAGTTTCTCCAACACGAGTTTCTCCAACACGGAGTTTCTCCAACACGGAGTTTCTCCAACACGGAGTTTCTCCAACACGGAGTTTCTCCAACACGGAGTTTCTCCAACACGGAGTTTCTCCAACACGGAGTTTCTCCAACACGGAGTTTCTCCAACACGGAGTTTCTCCAACACGGAGTTTCTCCAACACGGAGTTTCTCCAACACGGAGTTTCTCCAACACGGAGTTTCTCCAACACGGAGTTTCTCCAACACGGAGTTTCTCCAACACGGAGTTTCTCCAACACGGAGTTTCTCCAACACGGAGTTTCTCCAACACGGAGTTTCTCCAACACGGAGTTTCTCCAACACGGAGTTTCTCCAACATGGAGTTTCTCCAACACGGAGTTTCTCCAACACGGAGTTTCTTCAACACGGAGTTTCTCCAACATGGAGTTTCTCCAACAGGAGTTTCTCCAACACGTAGTTATCAGGGAGTTTCTCAAACAGGGAGTTTCTCTAAAAGGGTTCTCCAACAGGAGTTTCTCCAACAAGGAGTTTCTCCAAAACGGAGTTTCTCCAACAGGAGTTTCTCCAACACGGAGTTTCTCCAACACGGAGTTTCTCCAACACGGAGTTCTCCAACACGGAGTTTCTCCAACACGGAGTTTCTCCAACACGAGTTTCCAACAGATTTCTCCAACACGGAGTTTCTCCAACACGGAGTTTCTCCAACACGGAGTTTCTCCAACACGGAGTTTCTCCAACACGGAGTTTCTCCAACACGAGTTTCTCAACACGGAGTTTCTCCAACACGGAGTTTCTCCAACACGGAGTTTCTCCAACACGGAGTTTCTCCAACACGGAGTTTCTCCAACACGGAGTTTCTCCAACACTGAGTTTCTCCAACACGGAGTTTCTCTAACAGGGAGTTTCTCTAACACAGTGTTTCTCCAACACGGTGATTCTCCAACACGAAGTTTCTCCAACACGGAGTTTCTCCAACACGGAGTTTCTCCAACACGGAGTTTCTCCAACACGGAGTTTCTCCAACACGGAGTTTCTCCAACACGGAGTTTCTCCAACACAGAGTTTCTCCAACACGGAGTTTCTCCAACACGGAGTTTCTCCAACACGGAGTTTCTCCAACACGGAGTTTCTCCAACACGGAGTTTCTCCAACACGGAGTTTCTCCAACACGGAGTTTATCCAACACGGAGTCTCTCCAACACGGAGTTTCTCCAACATGAAGTTTCTCCAACACTGAGTTTCTCCTACACGAGTTCTCGAGCACAGACTTCTCCAACCCGGAGTTTCTCCAACACGTAGTTTTCAGGGAGTTTCTCAAACAGAGAGTTTCTCTAAATAAGGGTATCTCCAACAGAGAGCTTCTCCAAAATGGACTTTCTGCAACACGGAAGTTTCTCCAACACTGAGTTGCTCCAACACGGAGTTGCTCCTACACGGAGTTTCTCAACACGGAGTTTCTCCAACACGGAGTTTCTCCAACACGCAGTTTTCAACACGGAGTTTCTCCAACACGGAGTTTCTCCAACAAGAAGTTTCTCCAACACGGAGTTTCTCCAACACGGAGTTTCTTCCAGCACGCAGTTTCTCCAACACAGAGTTTCTCCAACACGAGTTTCTCCAACACGGAGTTTCTCCAACACAGGTTTCTCCAACACGGTGGTTCTCCAACACGAAGTTTCTCGAACACGGAGTTTCTCCAACACGGAGCTTCTCCAACACGGAGGTTTTTCAACTCGGAGTTTCTCCAACACGTAGTTATCAGGGAGTTTCTCAAAAAGGGAGTTTCTCTATATAAGGGTATCTCCAACAGAGAGCTTCTCCAAAATGGACTTTCTGCAACACGGAGTTTCACCAACACGGAGTTTCTCCAACACTGAGTTGCTCCAACACGGAGTTGCTCCTACACGGAGTTTCTCCAACACGGAGTTTCTCCAACACGGAGTTTCTCCAACACGAAGATTATCCTACACGGAGTCTCTCCAACACGGAGTTTCTCCAACAATAAGTTTCTCCAACACGGAGTTTCTCCAACAAGGAGTTTTTCCTACACGGATTTTCTCCAACACGGAGTTTCTCCAACATGGAATTTCTCAAACAGGGAGTTTCTCTAGCCTAGATTTTCTCCAAAATAGAGTTTATAGAGTTTCTCAACAGAAACTTTCTGCAACAGGAAGTATCTCCAGACGGGAGTTTCTCCAACATGAAATTCCTCCAACATGAAGTTTCTTCAACAGGGACTTTCTCCAGCATAGAGTTTCTAAAACACGGATTTCCTTCAACGTATCATTTCTCCCACAGAGAGTTTCTCCAACACAGGTTCTCCAACGAAGAGATTTTCAACAGGGATTTTCTCTAACATGGAGTTTCTCCTATTCGGAGTTTCTCCACCATGGAGTTTTTCCAACATGTAGTTTAATCAACAGGGAGTTTCTCCAACATAGTTTCTAAAACACGGAGTTTATCAAACACGAAGTTTGTTAGAGTTTCTGTGACGTGGAGTTTATCTAACATGAATTTTCTCTATCAGGAATTTTCTTCAACCGGGAGTTTCACAAACAGGGAGTTTCTCCAACATAGTTTCTCCAAATAGAATTTCTGCTAAGGGAAGTTTTTCCGAAAAGGAGTTTCTCCAACATGTAGTTTCTCCATTATGGAGTGTGTCTAACATAGAATATCTCAAACAGGGAGTTTCTCCAACACGAGGTTTCTCCAACACGGAGTTTCTACAACACGGAGTTGCTCAAACACGGAGTTTCTCCAGCACGGAGTTTCTCCAACATGGAGTTTATCCAACACGGAGTCTCTCCAGCACAGAGTTTCTCCAACATGGAGTTATCAGGGAGTTTCTCAAAAAGAGAGTTTCCCTAAATAAGGGTATCTCCAACAGGGAGCTTCCCAAAATGGACTTAATGCAACACGGAGTTTCTCCAACACGGAGTTTCTCCAACACTGAGTTGCTCCAACACGGAGTTGCTCCAACACGGAGATTCTCCAACACGGAGTTTCTCCAAGACGGAGTTTCTCCAACACGCAGTTTATCCAACACGGAGTCTCTCCAACACGAAGTTCGTCCAAGACGGAGTCTCTCCAAAACGGAGTTTCTCCGACACGAAGTTTCTCGAACACGGACTTTCTCCAACACGGAGTTTCTAACACACGGAGTTTCACCAACACGGAGTTTCTCCAACACGGAGTTTCTCCAGCACGCAGTTTCTCCAACACAGAGATTTTCCAACACGGAGTTTCTCCAACACGGAGTTTCTCCAACACGGAGTTCTCCAACATGGAGGTTTTGCAACTCGGAGTTTCTCCAACACGTAGTTATCAGGGAGTTTCTCAAAAAGGGAGTTTCTCTAAATAAGGGTATCTCCAACAGAGAGCTTCTCCAGAATGGACTTTCTGCAACACGGAGTTTCTCCAACGCTGAGTTGCTCCAACACGGAGTTGCTCCAACACGGAGTTTCTCCAACACGAAGTTTCTCCAACACGCAGTTCATCCACCACGGAGTCTCTCCAACACGGAGTTTGTCCAACACGGAGTCTCTCCAAAACAGAGTTTCTCCTACACGAAGTTTCTCGAACACGGATTTTCTCCAACACGGAGTTTCTCCAACACGGAGTTTCTCCAACAAGGAATTTCTCCAGCACGCTGTTTCTCCAACACAGATATTTTCTTACACGGAGTTTCTCCAACACGGAGTTTCCCCAACACGGAGTTTCGCAAACACGGATTTTCTCCAACACGGAGTTTCTCCAACACTGGAGTTTCTCCAATACAAAGTTTTTCTAACACGGAGTTTCTCCAACACGGAGTTTCTCCAACACGAAGTTTCTCCAAAATGAAGTTTCTCCTACACGAAGTTTCTCGAACACGGACTTTCTCCAACACCGTGTTTCTCCAGCACGGAGTTTCTCCAACACTGAGAGTTTCTCCAACACGGAGTTTCTCCAACACGGAGTATCTTCAACACGGAGTTTCACCAACACGGAGTTTCTCCAACACGGAGTTTCTCCGACACGGAGTTTCAACACGGAGTTTCTCCAACACTGAGTTTCTACAACACGGAGCTTCTCCAACACGGAGATTCTACAACACGGAGTATCTTCAACATGGAGTTTCACCAACACGGAGTTTCTTCAACACGGAGTTTCTCCAACACGGAGTTTCAACACGGAGTTTCTCCAACACTGAGTTTCTCCAACACGGAGCTTCTCCAACACGGAGATTCTACAACACGGAGTTTCTCCAACATGAAGTTTCTCCAACACGGAGTTTCTCCAACACGGAGTATCTTCAACACGGACTTTCTCCAACACGGAGTTTCTCCAGCACAGAGTTTCTCCAACACGGAGTTATCAGGGAGTTTCTCAAACAGGGAGTTTCTCTAAATAAGGGTATCTCCAACAGAGAGCTTCTCCAAAATGTACTTCATGCAACAAGGAGTTTCTCCAAAACGGAGTTTCTCCTACAAGAAGTTTCTCGAACACGGACTTTCTCCAACACGGAGTTTCTAAAACACGGAGTTTCCCCAACACGGAGTTTCTGCAGCACGCAGTTTCTCCAACACAGATTTTCCAACACGGAGTTTCTCCAACACGGAGTTTCTCCAACACGGAGTTTCTCCAACACGGAGGTTTTTCAACTCGGAGTTTCTCCAACACGTAGTTATCAGGGAGTTTCTCAAACAAGGAGTTTCTCTAAATAAGGGTATCTCCAACAGAGAGCTTCTCCAAAATGGACTTTCTCCAACACGGAGTTTCTCCAACACGGAGTTTCTCCAACACGGAGTTGCTCCAACACGGAGTTTCTCCAACACGGAGTTTCTCCAACACGCAGTTCATCCAACACGGAGTCTCTCCAACACGGAGTTTCTCCAACACGGAGTTTCTCCAACACGGAATTTCTCCAGCACGCAGTTTTTCCAACACAGATATTTTCCAACAAGGAGTTTCTCCAACACGGAGTTTCCCCAACACGGAGTTTCGCCAACACGGATATTCTCCAACACGGAGTTTCTCCAACACAGAGTTTCTCCAACACGGAGTTTCTCTAACACGGAGTTTCTCTAACACAGTGTTTCTCCAACACGGTGATTCTCCAACACGAAGTTTCTCCAACACGGAGTTTCTCCAACACGGAGTTTCCAAACACGGAGTTTCTCCAACACTGAGTTTCTCCAACATGGAGCTTCTCCAACACAGAGTTTCTCCAACACGGAGTTTCTCCAACACGGAGTTTCTCCCACACGAAGTTTCTCCAACATGGAGTCTGCAACAGGGAGTTTCTCCAACATGAAGTTTCTCCAACATGAAGTTTCTCCAACATAGATTTTCTCCAACAGGAAGTTTTTCCAACGTATATTCTCTCCAACAGGTAGTTTCTCTAACAGGGTGTTTCTGGAACATGGATTTTCTCCAGCAGGGAGTTTCTCGAACAGAGAGCTTCTTCAACATAGTTTCTCAAACATAGAATTTGCTGCGACAGGAGTTTCTCCAACACTTAGTTAGCAGGGTTTCTCAAACAGGGAGTTTCTCAAAATAAAGGTTTCTCCAACACGGAGTTTCTCCAAAACTGAGTTGATCCAACACGGAGTTGCTCCAACATGGAGTTTCTCCAACACGGAGTTTCTCCAACACGCAGATTATTCTACACAGAGTCTCTCCAACACGGAGTTTCTCCAACAATAAGTTTCTCCAACACGGAGTTTCTTCAACACGGAGCTTCTCTGACACGGAGCTTCTCGAACACGGAGTTTCTCCAAAACGGAGTTTCTCCAACGCGGAGTTTCTCCAACACGGAGTTTCTCCAACGCGGAGTTTCTCCATCATGGAGTTTTTCCAACACTGAATTTCTCTAACACGCAGTTACTCCAAAACTGAGTTTCTCTAACATGGAGTTGCTCCAACTCGGAGTTTCTCCAACACTGAGTTTCTCCAGCACGGAGTTTCTCAAACATGGATTTCTCAAACATTGAGTTTCTGCAACATGAAGTTTCTCCAACACCGAGTTTCTGCAACACGGAGTTTCTCCAACACGGAGTTTCTCCAATACGGAAGTTTCTCCAACACGGAGTTTCTCCAACACGGAGTTTCTCCAACACGGAGTTTCTCCAACACGGAGTTGCTCCAACACGGAGTTTCTCCAACACGGAGTTTCTCCAACACGGAGCTTCTCCAACACGGAGGTTTTTCAACTCGGAGTTTCTCCAACACGTAGTTATCAGGGAGTTTCTCAAAAAGGGAGTTTCTCTAAATAAGGGTATCTCCAACAGAGAGCTTCTCCAAAATGGACATTCTGCAACACGGAGTTTCCCCAACACGGAGTTTCTCCAACACTGAGTTGCTCCAACACGGAGTTGCTCCAACACGGAGTTTCTCCAACACGGAGTTTCTCCAACACGCAGTTCATCCAACACGGAGTCTCTCCAACACGGAGTTTCTCCAACACGGAGTTTCTCCAACACGGAATTTCTCCAGCACGCAGTTTTTCCAACACAGATATTTTCCAACAAGGAGTTTCTCCAACACGGAGTTTCCCCAACACGGAGTTTCGCCAACACGGATATTCTCCAACACGGAGTTTCTCCAACACAGAGTTTCTCCAACACGGAGTTTCTCTAACACGGAGTTTCTCTAACACAGTGTTTCTCCAACACGGTGATTCTCCAACACGAAGTTTCTCCAACACGGAGTTTCTCCAACACGGAGTTTCTCCAACACGGAGTTTCAAAACGGAGTTTCTCCAACACTGAGTTTCTCCAACATGGAGCTTCTCCAACACAGAGTTTCTCCAACACGGAGTTTCTCCAACACGGAGTTTCTCCCACACGAAGTTTCTCCAACATGGAGTCTGCAACAGGGAGTTTCTCCAACATGAAGTTTCTCCAACATGAAGTTTCTCCAACATAGATTTTCTCCAACAGGAAGTTTTTCCAACGTATATTCTCTCCAACAGGTAGTTTCTCTAACAGGGTGTTTCTGGAACATGGATTTTCTCCAGCAGGGAGTTTCTCGAACAGAGAGCTTCTTCAACATAGTTTCTCAAACATAGAATTTGCTGCGACAGGAGTTTCTCCAACACTTAGTTAGCAGGGTTTCTCAAACAGGGAGTTTCTCAAAATAAAGGTTTCTCCAACACGGAGTTTCTCCAAAACTGAGTTGATCCAACACAGAGTTGCTCCAACATGGAGTTTCTCTAACACGGAGTTTCTCCAACACGCAGATTATTCTACACAGAGTCTCTCCAACACGGAGTTTCTCCAACAATAAGTTTCTCCAACACGGAGTTTCTTCAACACGGAGCTTCTCTGACCCGGAGCTTCTCGAACACGGAGTTTCTCCAAAACGGAGTTTCTCCAACGCGGAGTTTCTCCAACACGGAGTTTCTCCAACGCGGAGTTTCTCCATCATGGAGTTTTTCCAACACTGAATTTCTCTAACACGCAGTTACTCCAACACTGAGTTTCTCTAACATGGAGTTGCTCCAACACGGAGTTTCTCCAACACTGAGTTTCTCCAGCACGGAGTTTCTCAAACATGGATTTCTCAAACATTGAGTTTCTGCAACATGAAGTTTCTCCAACACCGAGTTTCTGCAACACGGAGTTTCTCCAACACGGAGTTTCTCCAATACGGAGTTTCTCCAACGCGGAGTTTCTCCAATACGAAGTTTCTCCAACACGGAGTTTCTCCAACACGGAGTTTCTCCAACACGGAGTTGCTCCAACACGGAGTTTCTCCAGCACGAAGTTTCTCCAACACGGAGTTTCTCCTACAAGAAGTTTCTCGAACACGGACTTTCTCCAACACGGAGTTTCTAAAACACGGAGTTTCCCCAACACGGAGTTTCTCCAGCACGC